>CM053034.1:26760655-26799688 GCA_028564925.1 Lithobates sylvaticus
TCCCCATCTCCCAACTAAGTTCCTAGCCTGCAGTGCTGAGACAAGGTCATCTAGAGCCCGGGGTGAACATGCCAAACTATGTGCCCACCCCCAAGATGTATGAGCATTATGTGCGAGAGAAACCCCCCCCCCCCCCAAAAAACAAAAAAAAAAAAACAAAAAAAACACACCATTAATCTGCATCCTCACCCCCAAGCATACATTTGCCCCTCCTCCCAGCACAAATCTCTGCCCACCATCCTCCCCAGGTCAAATTATCTCCTCCCATTTACCCCCAGCACAACCCCCCACCCAAAAAAAAAATCCCCCCTAAAACACAAATCCTCTCCTCACTCCAAATCCCCCACTTCCAACAAAATTTCCCTCCCCGATCCCCTATCCCCCCCCCCAAAAAAAAAAAAGTCCCCTCCTAGCACAAATACCCTCCACCCCCCCCCCCCCAACATTTTTTTTTTTTACCCTCTACCACTATACTTTTATAGCACAAATCCTCTTCCCCACCCCCCTTCCCAACACAAGTCACCACTCCTAGCACACACCTCCCAAATTCACCCTCCTAGAACAAATCTTACCCCCCCCCCCCCCCAAATACCTCTTCTCAACACAAAAACCCCAATCTCCTTGTGGTGCCCCTCCCCAGCTCACATGATGCCACAGTGTCCAGGGCAGCCGCCCATCGTGCCCACCCCTTGTCCTGGCTACCCTGTCACACATTCATCTCTTCTTCCTTAACACAAAAGATAAACAATGTTCTCTGTACAACACTGCAGAATAGGTCAGAGCTATATAAAAAAGTTATATAGTGTGTGACTGGTGGGAGAGACTGCAAGCTCTTCTGGTGCAGAGCAACTGATGTGACTGGCTGAGTGTTCTCTGTACAGCACTATGGTATATGTCAGATATATATATATATATATATATATATATATATATATATATATATACATATATACATATATACATATACACACACACACACACACACACACACACACACACACATATATACATATACACACACATACACACAAGAAATCTATTATTATATGACTGTGGGGGGGGGGGGAAATTAGAGTGTAAGCTCCTCGGATACAGAGACTGTTCTGGTGCAGAGCACTGATGTGACTGGTTCAGCATTCTCTGTACGGCACTGCAGTATATGTCAGAGCGTTATTATTATACTGTGGGGAGATTAGAGTGTAAGCTCCTCTGGTGCAAAGACTGATGTGACGGAGCATTCTTTGTACAGCACTTTGGCACATGTCAGAGCTATATAACTGTATAACAACAATGGGCCACTGTTGGGACTTTAGAGTGTAAGCTCTGTGGTAAGGCATAAAATGAATGCCATGTCCTCTGGCAACAACGCACAATCTGTCTTTACTATAAATGAATGAAATGCTCACTTACTTGGTGTTCAGGCAGAGAAGTAGCTGTGGGGTCTCAGCCTGTGTTCAGCTGTTTCAACCTGTATTACAGCACTCCTGAACTTCCACTTTCATTAACTCTGCTGCAGCTACTTCACATTGTATCAGCTGTTCAGACATGTACGGAGCAGCAGTGCAATGGAGGCGAAGTACAAACATGACAGGGTGCAAGGAACAGAGAGATGAAATGGTTAAAGATAGGAGGGGTAAAAGATTTTGTTCTGCACTTACCAGATTGGTTGGTGGGGAGCAAAGGGGGGGAGGAGTAGATCCCTCGTGGCAATTAGCAAGTAGGTAGTCACATGCAGTCTGGGCAGCAAGGTGAAAGGACGTTCCCGCCCGCCCGCCCTGAGAGAATCGGTCAGAGGATGGTCGACTAAAGAATGCAGTTACGGTTGGGTCCTTGGCGACGATTAGGTATGGTGTAGTGTTACAAGAATAAAATTAAAAGGGTGTGGCTAAAAAATGTTGGACACATGACAGTTATGGAGTCCTTTCCCATTGGCTGGTGTTAGTCCGGCCTTATGGGTAATGAGTTATGGGGGTCCGCGGTCAGTTAGCGTGTCCCCGAGGCAAGTTTGCGGCTGGGGCAGATGCTACGTTAAAGGGTCTGCAGGCTCAATAAGAAAATGGGGTCGTCAGGGACCAGCAACCATTAGCTTGGATAGATCTGGAGAATTAAAATAGTTAAAATGGTTAAAACTATGGAAATAGAGTTTATATGTTTTTTGGTTTGTTAATAAAAGGCCGTCAAGGCCATTTTCATCCAAGCAGGTGTCATGGTCATTATTTATAGTAATGTAAGTTATGTACATGTTTTGTTAAGGGTAGTAAGTTATCTGGCTGCCCTAGTCATGCATCTCCTCGTCTATCCCATTGTTTCTCAACTCCAGTCCTCAAGGCACCCCAACAGGTCATGTTTTTCAGGCTTTCCATTATTTTGCACAGGTGATTTGATTAGTTTCACTGCCTTAGTAATTACCACAGCCGTTTCATTTGAGGGAAATCCTGAAAACATGACGTGTTGGGACGCCTTGAGGACTGGAGTTAAGAAACACTGGTCTATCCCATTGAAAATCCTACGTGTGGTCTCTGTAGAGCGATGAAATCCGGATCGGATTATGGGATGTCTGTGTGGAGTAGAATCTGTCATACAACCAGCGATCCGGATCAATACGTGGAATCAATTCTCTATGGAAGTGAAAAACTCTTCAATGACATCATCCCGGGAGATGAGACGTCACTATGGGGGGAAAATCCTGATTACATCACAAGGAGATGACCCAACTAGACAATACTTTGTTGTTTCTATTCCTATTTAAACATATGTTAATTTATGTATTTATTTGATTTATTTATCCATTAATAGGTTGATCTTGATGGACAGATGGAAGTCATATATTCAGCTTGATCATTCATGACTTTGGGTCCATTGTATTACATTATAATCATTGCTGGATGGACGCTCAGCTCCAGATAAAGGTGTTGGGGGAAGATGGATTTTCCAGCATGTCCGACCGCCCTCTACCACTTGATCATAGAATAGGCCAATCGTGTGAAGAATGAAGCCAAGATTTGGCAATACCAATGAAATCATAGTTTCCTCATGTGCCAAGGCTTCCAACTCTCCTATTTTGCTTGGCAGACTTCTGGCATTAGTGAATAAACCTTTAATCAATTGCTGCATTCCAACTTGTGCCTTGCATGTCTTTTTTTGTGGTCCAAATAGTACTGGAATTGCCAATAGCTGCTTGTAACATGAGAAAGTCCATATCACCAGCCACATCCTCCCCCCCCCGATCATTCCACCCTCCTTTAGTGTCTCTTTTCCACTTTTTCCTTTAGGCTCCATTCACACTTGTACGACTCCAAAGTTGCGCCGACTTTGGAGTGCAACTTTGATGCAACTTTGGATGCATCATGGGTGCAACTTGGATATGACTTTGACTTTTACCAGTGATAATGGACAACTGTTGCACACAAGTTGCATTGTATAACTTTCAGGTATGACTTTCATGCAACTTCTGAGGGTTAACATTGATTTCTATGGCCCTCAAGTTGCATGAAAGTCAGACCAAAGTAGTGCATGAACTACTTTGAAGTTGCTGCAACTTTAAGTCATGCATATATGAATGGTTATCATTGGAAACCATGGGGAACGACTTGTCATGCAACTTTGATTTTCAAAGTTCAATGACAATTTGCACAAAATACTCCTCCAGCCGCTCCATAGACCTCTCCCCAAGCACAGCAGACCAACTTTCCATCTTTAGCTTATAGGGTGTACCCCAATGAAAAGTCAGCCCAGTGCTCTAGAAACCCAAATCCTTCCCCCTGATTCACAGCTATGCATTTTTAGTTCTTTTTGCATTTTGCAGATTTGAACTACAGTCCATTCAACATGGTTTCCTATGGAACACGTTCTGTAGTGCAACTCTGCAAAATGCAAAAAGCACTAAAAATGCATAGGTGTGAATCCAGCCTTACACCAGGTCTTTAGCCATGCATTGAGTTCTTTCTCTAATCTTCCCTGTTTTTCCTGTGCTGTGAATGGCACAGGCAATATTCCAGAGAATATAACCATGGTGGTCTTTCCCTTCAACTTGCAGCCTAGTTCTTTAAATTGATTCTTAGGCCTGACTCACATTGATGCGGTTTCAGAAACCACTTGGGTCGCACTGAATCCCATGACAATAGAAATAACATTGCTAATGCTTCCAGTGGTGCCCATTCACATCAATGCAGTGCAATTGCAATCCAACTTTTGTGGAGAAGTCCTGTGCTACTTTGGTGCAATGCAGTGTGATTTTTTTGGTCCATAGACTTGAAGGTAAACGCATCAAATTTACATCCACATACATTTTTTGAGGTGTTTTTGTGTGCGGTTTGTGCTGGTTGTTAGGTGTTCACAATCAGGGGCGTAACTAGAAATCATAGGGCCCCATAGCAAAATGTTGTATGGGCCCCCGCCCCTGCAAATAGCCCCCCCACGAACAAAAATGAACTAATGCCACTGAACAACAGATTTCCACACTCATGTGGCACAGTACCCAGGCAACAGCTTATATTAATTTTGAACAACAAAGTATGCAGTATACTGTATGCAGCCCCTGAAGGACACACATTGCTGATCTCCATGCCTTCTAACCAATTTCTGTTCTGTTATATAAAATGAAATAGTTCAACTCACCATAATGCAGAATCAGTGGGAGCCCAGAGCGTGTGCCACTTGCCACCATCGCCGGCCACCAGATGCAGATTGTCAATTGTCACACGTTGCAGAATGTCACCTGCCACACATAATGGATTGTCACTTGCCATGTCACCTGCCACACATTACTGATGGTCACTTGCCACGTCCCGGGTTGTCACTTGCCACGTCACTTGCCACACATTACAAATTGTCACTTGCCATGTCACAGATTTTCACTTGCCACGTCACCTGCCACACATTACGGATTGTCACTTGCTATGTCCTGGGTTGTCACTTGCCACGTCACCTGCCACACATTATGGATTGTCACTTGCCACGTCCTGGATCGTCATTTGCCACACATTACGGATTGTCACTTGCCACATCACCTGCCACACATTGCGGATTGTCCACTTGCCACGTTGCCTGCCACCAGATGCAGATTGTCACTTGTCACATGTTGCGGAATGTCACCTGCCACATGTTGCGGATTGTCCACTTACCACATCACGGATTGTCACTTGCCACGTCACCTGCCACACATTATGGATTGTCCCTTGCCACGTCCCGGGTTGTCACTTGCCACGTCACCTGCCACATTACAGATTGTCATGTCACAGATTGTCACTTGCCACGTCGCCTGCCACACATTACGGGTTGTCACTTGCCAAGTCACTTGCCACACATTACGGGTTGTCACTTGCCACTTCGCCTGCCACACATTACGGGTTGTCACTTGCCACGTCGCCTGCCACACATTACGGGTTGTCACTTGCCACTTCGCCTGCCACACATTAGGGGTTGTCACTTGCCACGTCATCTGCCACACATTACGGGTTGTCACTTGCCACGTCGCCTGCCCCACATTACGGGTTGTCACTTGCCACGTCGCCTGCCACACATTACGGGTTGTCACTTGCCACGTCGCCTGCCACACATTATGGGTTGTCACTTGCCACGTCGCCTGCCACACATTACGGGTTGTCACTTGCCACGTCGCCTGCCACACATTACGGGTTGTCACTTGCCACGTCGCCTGCCACACATTACGGGTTGTCACTTGCCACATCACCTGCAAAAACACATTATGGGTTGTCACTTGCCACGTCGCCTGCCACACATTACGGGTTGTCACTTGCCACGTCGCCTGCCACACATTACGGGTTGTCACTTGCCACGTCACCTGCCACACATTACGGGTTGTCACTTGCCACGTCGCCTGCCACACATTACGGGTTGTCACTTGCCACGTCACCTGCCACACATTATGGGTTGTCACTTGCCACGTCGCCTGCCACACATTACGGGTTGTCACTTGCCACGTCGCCTGCCACACATTACGGGTTGTCACTTGCCACGTCACCTGCCACACATTACGGGTTGTCACTTGCCACGTCGCCTGCCACACATTACGGGTTGTCACTTGCCACGTCGCCTGCCACACATTACGGGTTGTCACTTGCCACGTCACCTGCCACACATTACGGGTTGTCACTTGCCACGTCGCCTGCCACACATTACGGGTTGTCACTTGCCACGTCGCCTGCCACACATTATGGGTTGTCACTTGCCACACCGTTACGGATTGTCACTTGCAGCAGGTTAGCAGTCAGGCAGCAGAGAGATAATGTCATCTCTCTGCTTTCCGGCTGACTGCACAGTGAAGGGGGAACTTCACTGCAGGGATGCAGGGCGGGCACCAGGGCGGGCGGTTTTAACCCCCGCTAGCAGCCGAAAAAGGGTTAAAGCTTTGCCGGCGGTATTACCGTGCTGCCCCATTGATTACAATGGGTAGGAGCGGTATAGGAGCGGTGAATACACCGCTCCTTCACCGCTCCAAAGATGCTGCTAGCAGGACTTTTTTTTACCGTCCTGCTAGCGCACCGCTCGAAAGGACCCGCTTTTTTCAAGCATTATGCAGGCGCTATTTTTAGTGTGAAAGGGGCCTTAGGGTGTCCTGGACCTTTACCATACCCTATCCAAGTTTAAATCCCCTTATAAATACAAAAACAACAACTCCATTCACTGTTCCCTAACTGCGAGTGACTGTTACAAATGCTGGTTGCTTGGCTGTCGGGCTGGAATGCCTTCCGCCTGGCTGCACACACATGGTGAATCTTTTTAAATCCAGCGGCCTTCAAGGGGGGTAGCGCTACACCACCAAAGTGATGTCTCATCTACTGGGATGATGTCATCGGGGAGTTCATCACTTCCATTTTCCATAGAGAATTGATTCCACGTATTGATCCGGATCGCTGGCTGTATGATGGATTCTACTCCACACAGACATCCCATAATCTGATTATTAATGATTGCTCTACAGAGGCCACACATCGAAATTTCAATGGGAAGGATAATGAAATTAACAAATGCTGATACAATGTTAAGTAGCTGCAGCAGAGAAAATGAAAGTGACGGCCATCATGAGCATCGCCCCCCCCCCCCCCCCCGCAGTGCAGTGGACGCACGCGCGCCTGCTATCCCGCATTAGTGGCTGTGTGTTGAGTTATTTTGAGGGGACAGCAAATTTACAATGTTATACAAGCTGTACACTCACTACTTTACATTGTAGCCAAGTGTAATTTCTTCAGTGTTGTCACATGAAAAGATATAATAAAATATTTACAAAAATGTGAGGGGTGTACTCACTTTTGTGAGATACTATATATATCTCTGACATATACCATAGTGCTGTACATAGAACACCGAACCAGTCATATCAGTCTTTGCACCAGAAGAGCTTACATTTGAATGTCCCCCCACAGTCACACATAGGGGTTTATTTTCTAAAGGCAAATCCACTGTGCACTGCAAGTGCAGATGGAAGTGCAGTCACTGCAGATCTGCGGGTGACATGCAAAGAAAATAAAAAAAACTGCATTTTAGCTTGCACATGATTGGATGATAGAAATCAGCAGAGCTTCCCCTCATTTCAGCTCTTCCCCACAGATCTATAGCAAGTTCACTTGTAGTGCACAGTGTATTTGCCTTAGTAAATCAACCTCAATATTATTACTATTAATTTATATAGCTCTGACATATACCACAATGTTGTACAGAGAACTTTAAACACTGTGGTGTATCTTGTGTAAAGGAAGAAGTGGAGCATGCTGGGAATATTTGCTGTGCTGTAGACATGTTACTTCTTTGTGGAACTAGGGTGCCCATGTGTCCCGGATTGCCCAGGATTGTCCCGCAATTGGCATGTTTGTCCTGGGTCCCTGGCACCTTCATTCCAGGACAATACAGTGTCCCGGAATGAAATAGAGGGCACAGCCAGTGCAGCCACCCTGCTAACTACATTTCCAGAACTGGTTGCTAGGGCCGGCCCCGCCTGGCGTCTGGCAACCAGTGATGTCACAGACTCTCAGACAGTGAGGCCAGGAGCGAGACCCGCGCCTAGTGCTGCACAACTCTCTTCACCCACCCCCAGCGGCATTTAGCGGTGACTGGTGTGATCTTCTTCACTATCCAGACAGTGTCAGCCCACCCGCCTGCAGTGTCAGCCCGCCCACTGTCAGCTCGGAACGGAAGTGCCCGACTGCTGCTACTGTTAAAGTAGCAGGCGACGGGTCTGGCGATGGCAGCAAGAATGCAGAAGTGGCGGAGGCTGTCAGGCTGACCCAAGAGGAGCACTAAGGTATCCCGACTCCAGTCCCAGGAACACCTCATTCCCCCCTCCTCCCTGCACTTCACCGCAAAGACTGAGGACATGTGCTGCAGGAAGTGACACCTACAAGGAGCTGCAGTACCGGGCTGTGGCAGGGAGAGGACAAGCAGGATTGGAATAGGGCGGTCATGAGGTGGGTGGTGTGCTCTGCTCCTCCTAACATTGAGATGGCATGGATTAATGGCCATCACTCTTCAGGGCTCTCTCCAGGGGGCACTCTAGAGGTACTATCTTGGTGCCTCCAGAGTGCCCCTTTACTTCCTCCAGAGTGCCCCTTATTACAGTAGTACTAAGTGCAGGGCTTGACAAATTTGCTTGGAATCTAGGAGCCAGCTAAAAAAAGTTAGGAGCCAGGTTTTCTTTTTTTTTTTTAACGACATGGAGACGAGTGAGGGGAAGATGGCCCCCGCCTCCAAGTCATTGCAGGGCAGAAGCGACTTCAAATCGTCACTTCTGCCCATAGCTCTTAAAAAGGGACATTTTTTTTTTTTTTTCAAATGGCAATAATTTTTTTTTTTTTTTTGCATTTTAGTGTAAATATGAGATGTGAGGTCTTTTTGACCCCAGATCTCATATTTAAGAGGTCCTGTCATGCTTTTTTCTATTACAAGGGGTGTTTACATTCCTTGTAATAGGAATAAAAGTGACACAATTTTTTTTTCAAAAGAACAGTGAAAAAATTAAAAGTTAAAATAAATAAGAAAAAAAATAATAATTTTAAACGCGCCCGTCCCGCCGAGCTTGTTTGAAGAAGAGTAGCGCCCGCATATGAAAGCGGTGTTCAAACCACACATGTGAGGTATTGCCGTGATCGGTAGAGCGAGAGCAATAATTCTAGCCCTAGACATCCTCTGTAACTCAAAACATGCAACCTGTAAATTTTTTTAAATTGTATACTTACCTTTCCGTAATTTTCCTTTCCTGACGCATCTCCATGGCAGCGTATACCTTGGGTTTTGACTCCGCCTCCACAACCTGATAGGACCACGTAACTATAAAATGGTGATACGGCCCCCGCCCCGGTATTCTCTGTATATATGAATCACCTTCTAAAAACGGAAAGAAAAGGGTGGGCAAAGTATGCTGCCATGGAGATGCGACAGGAAAGGAAAATTACGGAAAGGTAAGTATACAATTTTCCGTTTTCCTGTCGCATCATGGCAGCATATACCTTGGGGAGTAACTCGCAGACAGGGTGGGAATATGCAAGTAAGATAAGTTTATTGACAAGGAATGGAGGAATTGGCTCGGATAACTGATTTTCCGAAATCTGTAGTTGTTAGGCATGCAGAGTCCACTCTGTAGTGGGAGATGAAAGTATTCCTGGAAGACCAGGTGGCGGCTCTGCAGATGGTTTCCGCCGAGACTCTACAGTAGGCTGCCCACGAGGTCGCCACTGCCCTGGTGGAGTGTGCCCTTAAGCCGTCAGGAATTTGTATTGTGCTGAGTGAGTATGCCTTCTTGATGGACTTGACTAGCCAAGAGGCAATAGTACGGGCCGATGCTGCCTGGCCTTTCCTGAAGCCATGAGGGATAACCAGCAGGTTTTCTGACTTCCTGATGGGTTTGGAAGCGGAAAGGTAGGCCAGGATGTTGCTCTTGACGTCCAGGGGGTGAGGAATGCCCTGGTCTGTGGTAAGGGCCGGTAGGCTAATTTCCTGATTGAAATGGAAGGATGAGGATACCTTGGGAATCAGGCTGTCCGAGGGTCTCAGGACTGCCCTGTCCGGGTATATGACCATGTAGGGATCCTTCGCTAGCAGGGCCTGTATCTCCGAGACCCTTCCCGCTGAGGTTATCGCTATAAGGAAAGTAACCTTTAGTGTGAGGTCCCAAAGGGAGATGTTGTCTAGTGGGAAGAATGGTTCCTTGGATAGAGCTTCCAGAACGACAGATAGATCCCAGGCTGGAAATGAAGGCTTCCTGGGTGGTCTTAACTTGAGGCATGCTCTCTGGAACTGGATAATGAGAGGATCCTGTGCCCACCTAACCCCGGTCAGGGCGGATAGTGCTGAGACCTGCACCTTCAGAGTGATGGAGCCGAGGCCCTTGTCCAGCCCCGATTGCAGGAACTCTAAGACCTGGGATGTCAGTAGGGAGGATGGATCCCAGCCTTCCTGATGGGCGAAAGAAACAAACTTCTCCCACACCCTCCGGTAGGTAGTGTTCGTGGTGGGTTTTCTAGCCTGGAGCAGTGTATTGATTACCCTCTGGGAGCAGCCCTGGTCTAGATACCTAGCCCTCTCAGTTTCCAGGCCATCAGGTGCAGCTTCCCCGGGTTGGGGTGAAGCAGCTGACCTTGGGAGAGCAGATCGGCTGACCTCGGGAGAGGGAGAGGGTCTGCCGTGTTCAGCTGCAGGAGGGTGGTGAACCACGGCCTCCTGGGCCAGAATGGGATTACTGCCACTACCAGTGCTGTCGTCCTCTTGAGTTTCAGGAGGAATCTCGCTATCAGGGGGGTCGGGGGGAGCAGGGAAGGGGGTCCTCGACAGAAACCTCCGGCATTTCGCGTTTGCTGGGGTCGCGGCCAGGTCTATGTCGGGGAGACCCCAGGTCTGGACAATGAGGGTGAAAGCTTGAGGGCTCAGGGACCACTCGTTGTTTGAGATGAAGTCCCTGCTGAGAGAGTCTGCCAGTATGTTCTCGGCGCCCGGAATGTAGGCTGCCCTCAGATCCAGAAGGTTTTGTTGTGCCCATTCCATCACAGGGCGTACCTCCTGCAGCATGGAGGCGCTCCTGGTGCCCCCCTGTCTGTTGATATAGGCAACAGCTACCTTGTTGTCCATCTTTAAAAGGACCTGTTTCCCTCTCAAAAGAGGACTGAAGGCTAGAAGGGCCTGGAATGCTGCCCTCATCTCCAAGACATTGGAGACAAGGTCCCGTGCTCTGAACGGCCAGCGGCCCTGTACTGCATGCTGAAGGTAGTGAGCCCCCCATCCTTCCAGACTGGCGTCTGATGTAACGACTTCCAGAGGGGGAGAGACAATGTGTCTGTACCTGTTCAGATTGTGGGGACGGGTCCACCACTCTAGAGATCGCTGGACTTCCCGAGTGATATGGATTAACTGGGACATGGATGAGCCGTCCCATTGGAGAAGGAACGAGATCTGGAGGGGTCTCGCATTCCACTGCGCCCGCTGGACCATCGGGATGGTGGCTGACAGGGTGCCTAGGAGGCTAAGGCACACTCTGGCTGATAAGGGAGTTGTTGAGATTGCCTTCCTCACTTTCCTGTCCAGAGGAGGAACCTTCTCTGGGGGTAGCTGTATGGAGTTTTGCCGGGTGTCTAGAAGGGCTCCCAGGAAGACCATCCTCTGGGTGGGCTGAGCGTTGCTCTTCCTCCAGTTGATGAGCCATCCCAGGCCCTGTAGCGTGGAGACTAGGATATCCCTGTGCTGTATGAGGGACTCCTGGCTGTTCGAGAGGAGGAGGATATCGTCCAGATAGTGATGGACCCTTAGACCTCTTTCCCTCAGGGAAGCAATGACCGGGAGAAGGACCTTTGTAAATGTCCTGGGGGCGGTGGAGATTCCGAACGGGAGGCTCCGGAACTGATAATGGTGGTGGTCTATTGAGAACCGGAGAAACTTCTGAAAGGCTATGTGGATGGGGATATGCAGGTAGGCATCTTGTAGATCTATGGACAACATCCAGTCCTCCAGGTTTATGGCCTGGAGGATCGATTGTAGGCTCTCCATCTTGAAGGATTCTACCCGGATGGAGTGGTTGAGGATTTTTAGGTCCAGGACGGGGCGTAGGTCCCCGGATTTTTTTCTGACCAGGAACAGAGGGGAGTAAAACCCCCGACCTCTTTGTGGTCGGGGCACCTCCACTACTGCTTTTTTCTGGAGTAGCTCCTGGACGTATCCTAACAACAGCGCCCTTCTTTCTCACGAGGATGGGAGCCTGGTCCGGCAGAAATGATCCCCCGGGGGGCGTCCCCTGAATGACCACCTGTGCCCGAACCGGACGGTGGCCACCGTCCAGGGGTCTCTGATAGTCTCCGCCCAGAGCAGCCTGAATCTTAGGAGCCTGGCTCCCACTACTGCTGGCTGGGCGGGCGCACCTTCAAAAAGGCTTCTGGTCGGTGGGCACAGAGGTCTTGGGTTTCTGGAACCTTGAGAAGGAAGTCTGAGGGTTCTTCCAGTTCCTCCTAAACTCTCTGCCAGGCCTGTAGGCCTTGGCGTCCCTGTACCTGTCGGGGAGAGTTCGTCTAGAGGGAGGAGGCCTCTGCTGTTTGGGCCTCCTGTCTGAGGGGATGAGCCCTGATTTCCCGCCAGTCACTTTGGAAATGGCTGAGTCTAGCTTTGCCCCGAAAAGGTTTTCGCCGTCGTAAGGGATACGGCACCAGTTGGACTTGGAAGCCGGGTCAGCCGCCCACGGCTTCAGCCAGAGTGCCCGTCTGGCCATGACGGAGGACAGCATGGCCCTGGATGTAGACTTTATCACATCGACCGAGGCCTCTGCCACGAAGTCTCCTGCCAGGCTTAGCTCCTGCAGGGCCTTGATTAATTTATCTTGGTCAGCTCCGTCTGTAATAAGTTTTTCGGCGCTGGCCGACCAGCTGGAGATGGCTTTTCCTACGGCCGCAAGGGCCACTGCCGGCCTGCATGCGCCGCCTGCCGCTAGATAGGTTCCCTTCAGGTCTGTGTCGATCTTCCTATCTAGGACGTCCCTAAAGGTCACGGCGTCCTCGATAGGGAGCGTCACATGCCTGGCCAGACGCATGAGGGATGCGTCTACTACAGGCGGGGTCACCAGAGGTTTCACCTTGGGCTCCTTAAGAGGGTATAACTTGGCAAGCCTGTTGTTGAGGCTTGACTTTTTATCAAGCCTTTGCCATTCCTCCCTAATGAGGTCGTCAAGCTCCTCTATGAAGGGGAAGGCCTCCGGGTCCCGTCTGAGGTTGGGGAAGTACTTCTTCCGCTTCTGCTGGATCTCCTGGGGCTCATCCCAATTAATAGCCTCCTTTACGGACCTCACAAAGGGTTCGATAAGGGAAAAGTCGTATCCCGCTGAAGCCTCCAAATCTTCCTCGTCTGACTGGGAGTCCTGCTCCCTTGATGTACTCGGGGGGGCAGGAGAGGCGCTTCTTGTGGATGCATCCACGTCTAGAGCGGGCTGTGGGGGTGGGGCCCCTGTTGGTTCTCTGAGGTCCTGGTCCCCTCTGGTTGCCTCCTCGAGGCACCTGCGGCAGGCTAATTTGTCCGGGAGGGCGGTGGCCCCGCACACCCAGCAGGTGTTGGGAGCGGGCCTGGAGCGGGTCGCTGAGTGGTGTCTGTGTGCAGGTGATCTTCTGCGGCGTGAGCGACTGCGTCGGGAATAGGATCTGGAGCGACTTCCTCTGCGACTCCTATGACCCGAGCGACTTCTCCTGCTCCGTCCTGAACGGCTCCGTCTGTGGCCTGAGCGGCTCCTTCCCCGCGAGGACCCTCTACGTCCGGACTTGGAGGATCTTGAGGACCTGACAGGGCTGACCATTTAGGTAGCGTTAGTGCCTCAGCTCTCTTTTTTTTTTTTTTTTTTTACTTACCGATCCGTCCTCCCCCCTTACCTATTGGTCTGGCGGTGATCTGCTGGGGCAGTGGTCTCCATGAGGAAGGGAGATAGACAGCCTGTAAGACAGGAGAAGAAGAAGGTAGGTAAAAAAGGGGGGGGGGGGGGGTTAGTGCAAAACCATGGAGGGCACTTACCTAGTGAAGAGTAGGCTGGGGATGATCTGCAGCGGCGAAAAAACGAAGTTCCAGGATGCTGCAAGGCCTGTGGAATAAAAAGGGGATTTTTTCCCTTTTTAAATTTGGCGCCGGGCGAGCGTCACGCTCGCGCATGCGCAGTAGCGCCGCGTTTTGGAGATTGGCAAATCTTTTGGAGATTGGCAAAGCCCTCAGGCCGCCCGAGCAGAGCGCACTGCGCATGCGCCGAGGCGCCAGGACGCTCGGCGCACCTGAGGGGAAGATGAACAGAGAGGAGAGGGACTACAGGGCCCAGCGGCACTACAGGTAACGGCGCTTTTCTTCTCTAAAGCAAGGAGGGGGAGGGGGGGAGACCACTGCACAATGGAAAGCCTGTTTAAGGCTTAAGAGTATATTTTGGAGTGTGTTGCCCTGACACACATATGCATAATAACAAGGTGCTTTAAGCCTGTTTAAGGCTTTACAGAGGCCAGGAGAGTGTTGGTGCTTAAAACCTTTTTAAGGTTCTACACAGGGGCAGTCGACAAGGTGCTTTAAACCTATTTAAGGTTTTGCACACGGCAGTCATCGCAGTGCTTTAAACCTGTTTAAGGTTCTACACGCAAGCAGTCGTCATAGTGCTTTAAACCTATTTAAGGTCCTACACAAGCAGTCCGCAAAAACAGTAACAGAGAAAATGATACGATACCCCTGAGATCACCAGAGTGGGGTTCCTTCCATTTAGCTTCCTTTAGAGGCTGTACCGGCAAGGACTTCCAAACCAGGAGAGGCTAGAACCTGGCTGGGGCGAAGCGGTAAGGGGGTGATGTCCGTGCGTCCCAACAGGTGAGGAAAAATAAGAGAATACCGGGGCGGGGGCCGTATCACCATTTTATAGTTACGTGGTCCTATCAGGTTGTGGAGGCGGAGTCACAACCCAAGGTATATGCTGCCATGATGCGACAGGAAATAAATATATATAATGTTTGGGGGTTCTAAGTGAAGGAGATAGGCAGGCAGTGAAAGCATGGATGAACATTAGTACTAAGATGGCACTTTGGAGGAGGATGTAAGGGGGCATTCTGAAGGCACCACTAAAATGGCACTCTGGAGGAGAATGTAAGGGGCACTCCAGAGGATGTAAGGAGGCACTAAGGGAGCACTCTGGAGGATATAAGGAGGTTCTTTCTAAGTTAGTACCACCAGAGTGCCCCCTTACATCATCCAGGGTGCCCCCCGCCTCCAGAGTGCCCCTTTACTTCCTCCAGAGTGCCCCATTACATCCTTCGGAGTTCCCCTTAGTACACTAGTACTAAGGGGGCACTCTGGAGGCACTAAGGGTGCACTCTGGAGGAGGACAGACCTCCTGTGCTCCCTGCTTTAGTCCCTCTGAAAAGTGATCCACTAAGGTGGTATAGCAGTGGCTGACAGACTATTAGGAGGTGGTACTGAACTCCTCTCCCTGAACTCTCCTCCCGCAACACACTCTGCACTGCTCTCCTGTACATACTACCCACCACCATACACTCCACGCTTTTCTCCTGTACATACTACCCACCACCATACACTCCACGCTTTTCTCCTGTACATACTACCCACCACCCTACACTCCACGCTTCTCTCCTGTACATACTACCCACCACCCTACACTCCACGCTTCTCTCCTGTACATACTACCCACCACCCTACACTCCACGCTTCTCTCCTGTACATACTACCCACCACCATACACTCCACGCTTCTCTCCTGTACATACTACCCACCACCATACACTCCACGTTTCTCTCCTGTACATTCTACCCACCACCATACACTGCACGCTTCTCTCCTGTACATACTACCCACCACCGTACACTCTGCACTGTACATTCCCTATTTACTATTACCACATTCTGCACTATATAATTCATCTCATACTCTATTTGACGACACCCCCTTTAAGCCACACCCAATATTTAGCGCAATTTAAGACATGCCCACTTTTCGCCACAGCGCTCTTAGTGCGCCACATTGTTGTTCTTCTTGACTCCTAGGGCCCACTTTTGATCTTGCACATTGGCCCACTGATTTCATGATACGCCCCTGCCCCAAAAATTGGCAAGATAAGTTATCAAGAATCATATATTTCTTGGGGGGGGGGGGGGGTGTCCCTGAATGGCAGTTTGGAAATGTGGACACACTACGTGGAACGTGATGTTTGAGGAAGAAATAAGTCAGGAGGTGAACATGCGCTCTCTGCAGTTTCAAGGAGTCTCAAACGTGTTACTGAACGTTCTGGCCTTTCCACTGGTGGTGGTCTGGAAGGTTCAAACTGGGAATGGACTTTGCCTGTTGAGCCAAGACAGTCTGGGGGTGTAGGTTAATGTGAGACCTAAAATAAATGGAAAGCCCATGTGACAGGGTGCCAACGCAGAAGCACAACTGGGAGACCAGAACAAAGTGTTATCACCCTATGACAGGTCTGAACAAGAACCTTCATGGCAGGATCACCAAGGAGCATTTGAATGAAGCTGGAGATTCAGAGAGATTGAAAATTACTTTTGAAAATATTCTGTTAGATTTTATATAAGATTTCAGTGATTGGAATTAGATATATGATCCAGAATAATAAGTATGGTGTATCCTTGCCAGTTTTCATTGCTTCAGTTCATAAGAAATGGGAACAAGTACATCTACCAAGTATTGCCTTCCTTGTATATTGGCATAGTGGGATGCACATGGCCCAAGGTGACTGCTATTACCATTGTTAGCCAGACAACCCTTCTCTGTGTGTCCCTCTGATATCACTTTATTACTAGGGATTAGGAAATGAGCCTTGCCAACAGATATTTCCCTGTCCAATGAGAAGGCCCTGTCTGTCCATTTTTTAACTTGATCAAGGATGATCTTGTTCTAAAAAAGAACAGACCTTCATCTTCAATTCAGAGGCGGCTCTCTAATTAGGCAAATTAGGCGGTCGCCTAAGGCCTCGCACTCCTAGGGGCCTCGCGGCCGCCTAATTCCCCTGATGTGTGTGTTACAGTTGAAGGGAATATAATGCAATTTATACAGTTAATTTCTATTGCTTTAATTATTTTTCCCATTTTGGGCATGAGTGGGGCCTCATGTCTAAGATTTGCCTAAGGCCTCACAAAGCCTAGAGCCGCCTCTGCTTCAATTTCTAGGTGGGACACCAACCAGTCTTTTTAAGCAACAAAAACGTTTTTTATTGATGAGAACACAAGGCATTACATGGTGTGTAAGACTTATGTATTACATTTTAAATACTGTATATACTCGAGTATAGGCCATCCCGAGTATAAGCCGAGGCCCCTAATTCACCACAAAAAAAATGGGAAAATAGTATTGACCCATGTATAAGCCGAGGGTGAAATATGCAGCAGCTACTGTAAGTGGAAAAGAGTCAGCAATGTCCATCTGCAGCTGCTTTTCCCCTGTACAGACCCCCGTGTCCCCTGTACAGACCCCCGTGTCCCCTGTACAGCCTACCTGTGCCGATCCGCTGGTCCGCCGGTCCTGTGTCCTCGGTCCTGTGTCCTCGAGCCGATGCAGTCCCGCTCTGTCCCCCCGTGTAAGGCGCCATTCCAATTATACAAAAACCGCGCCTCCTCCTCATCCGTGATAGGAGGAACACTTTTTTCCCAGCAGTCAGTGTGCAGTGTTCCGCCTATCACGGACGTCCTCTCATCCTCGTCCATGAGATGAGAATGACAGGACGTCCGTGATAGGCGGAACACTGCACACTGGCTTACTGCTGGGAAAATTAGTGTCCGCCTATCACGGACGAGGAGGAAGAGGAGGCGCGGCTTTTGAAAACTGCCGCCTGTCTGCATGACACGCTGTTCATGTAGGCAGACGGCGGTGACTCGAATATAAGCCGAGGGGGGGACTTTCAGCCCTAAGAAAGGGTTGAAAATCTCGGCTTATATTCGAGTATATACGGTACCGTACATATAACGAGAGTACCAGGAGTCTTAATTTTTCACACTAACATAAAATGTCTGCAACTGTGAGGTTAATACTGTTAGGCCCCTTTCACACTGGGGCATTTTTCATGCGGTGCAGCGCTAAAAAATAGCGCCTGTTCACCGCATGAAAAATCCTGCCCCTTTAACTCCAGTGTGAAAGCCGGCGGGCTTTCACACTGGAGCGGTGCGCTAGCAGGATGAAAAAAAAAGTCCTGCTAGCAGCATCTTTGGAGCGGGATAGGAGCGGTGTGTTCACCGCTCCTATACCGCTCCTTCCCATTGAAAAGAATGGGAGACCGCGGTAAAACCGCGGCAATACCGCCGCAAAGCGCCGCTACGGCGGCGCTCTGCGGGGGGTGTTTAACCCTTTTTCGGCCGCTCGCGGGGGGTAAAACCGCACCGCGAGCGGCCGAAAAACCGCGGTAAAAACGACGGTAAAGCAGCGCTAAATATAGCGCTGCTTTACCGTCACCGCGGCTCACCGCCCCAGTGTGAAAGGGGCCTTATTGTACTCTCTCACTAAGAGGGCAAATGTCACATCCCAGTGCTCACTCAATAAAAACAAAAAACAAAACTAGGGCGTGGTCTGGACATGCAGCGGTGAGGACTCTTCTCTCCTGAGCTCCGCCGCCGACCCATTGATTTTAGCATCTTTTCATTTGCATTGAACCCACAACTCACACAGGAGGATGGGTAAGAGACCTGCCAAGTCGCTGCCCAAGAAAAACCCGTCTACAAGCTCCATAAAAAGGTTTTTAACAGACCCGGAGGAGACAGAAGACATGGACGGACTAGGCCGCTCTCCACGCGGTGGAAGTTTGGGCGCGGACTCCGCCCCCCGTCGCAGGACGGGGACCAGACATCACTCGCCAGCCTCATCAGCCGGCTCAGAGGGCGAGGGGAGTGTGTGCCGTCAATCGGAGGTAGCAGCCCTGGTTAGCGGGCTCCCCACTAAGTCGGAACTGGCCTCAATGCTACTGGGACTCGAACGCTCCATCAAAAGGGAGGTCTCGGCAGTGAGAGCGGATCTCTCACAGGTCCTCGACCGCGTGGAGGAGACTGAAAACCGTCTAGACAGACACGCAACGGCCATCCGGAACCTCCAGGCAACCACCAGATCGTTGGCCATAGCACACAGGATGGCCCTCTACAAGATCGAGGACCAGGAGAACCGTAACCGGAGAAACAACATCCGCATCCGTGGCCTCCCGGAGGCTACAGGGGACGAAGACTTACTCCCGTCCGTGCGCGGCATCTTTAATGGCCTGCTAGGCCAAGCACCGGACTTTCCACTGAAAATCGACCGAGTGCATAGGGCCCTCCGCCCGCGTAACCTTGCGACAGACACCCCTCGTGATGTGATATGCAGAGTGCATTACTTCGAGGAAAAGGAACGCATCATGCAGAAGGAACGCTCCATGCCAGCACTAGATTTCGACGGCGCAACGCTATCCTTTTTCCCTGACCTAGCCCGGGAAACATTGGAACGCCGAAGGGCCCTACGCCCGCTGACAGAGCTCCTATGCACAACCGCCATTACCTACCGCTGGGGTTTCCCCGCGGCTCTCATAGCGCGCAGAGATGGGAAGACTGCCATCCTCCGGTTCCCGGAGGAGCTGGACAAGTTCTGCGAAGACCTCAACATCTCCCCGCCGGAACTACCGGGCTGGCAAGATGTCATACCCCCGCTCCCTAACAACGCGGAACAAAGATGGCAGAAGACAGACCGAAAGCAACGTTCCCCACAAGCGGAGACCTCTCCTCGGCAAACCTGAGAACCGCACCTCTCCCTGGATCTCAATGCCCGACCGGGCCTTTCTCTCTGGGACGCAAGTATAACCTACCGAAGAAGCCCCGACTTTTTGTTTTCAGTTACTGTTCTTTTTTTTTTTTGGTTTTGTTTTTGTTTTTTATCACCCGCCATGCGCGGAAACCAGGAATGTGCTGGGGATCCTAAGCCTGGATATTTTTGACGGCCTCGGTGAACTTACCGCCCAGCCTAACACCGGTAGTGAGGCTTAGGCCTGCTCTACTCCTTACCCCAGGGTACCCTGGCTCAGTTTTTTATATTTTTTTTTTTTTTTTTTTTTCATATGAACATGTGCTTATCCCCCCCCCTTTTTTGTATGTATTTTATTTTATTTTCCATTATTGCACAATTCTTATGCCCATCCACAAGTGTGTTTGAGTTGCTAGATTTTTATGTTGAATGTGACATTTCAAATTAACGAAGGGTCGGCGCCGGGGTGATGGACTGGGACCCAAACCGATTTGGTGGGTCGCGCTTCATGGCCAGGACGCCGTCCCCCCCCTATGGGGGGCGCCTCCCGGGCCTCGGCCTGCGGGCCTTCGCCCCTCCGGGGGCGGCGGCTTGTGTGGTGGTGGCTCGGGGGACCGCCCCCCTTTTTGCCACGCAGGTATATGCGTGCATTTGCAGACCTGATACCATTAGAGTCTGCGATTTACATGCTCCAAGTGTTTTACCTTTGTATTTGTTCTTTCCCTCTTTACTCTCCCCCCTCCCCCCTCCCTTGTCACCCCCTCTTACCACCCCTGTTCTCTTCTGCTCCGGACAGTGCACCCTCGTGATGTCAAAGAATTGGACACCCTTGCGGAGACCCAATGGCTGCCACAAATCTGATTTCCCTCAATGTGAGGGGCCTCCATGCCCCAGGTAAGAGACACTCTCTCTACAGAGAACTGGATCGCCTGCGGGGGGACATAGTCTACCTGCAGGAGACCCACCTCACGCACACTACACCTGTGCGCCTCTTCTCCCCCCAATACCCCACCTGGTATTACAGTCTATCAGATGTCCACAAAGCCAAAGGGGTAGCCATTGGGCTTCGTAGGGGCTCTTCATTCACCCTAGACTCTACATTGAGTGACCCCGCCGGGCGCTTCCTGTTCCTAAAAGGTACACTATATGGCATGCCATGCACCTTGGCCACACTTTATGCTCCCAACCGCGATCAGGTCAGCTTTATAAGCTCCACTCTCAAAAAACTTAGAGAATTTGCTCACGGATGTATTCTTCTAGCGGGTGACTTCAATATACCACTGGAACCCAGCTTAGACACCTCCCAGGGCAAATCATGTGTATCCTATAGAAGCTTGCTACATGTACGCAAGTGCCTACACGAGACACAGCTGATGGACGCATGGAGAATCATGCACCCAAAGGCAAAAGACTACACGCATTATTCCCAAGTTCACCTTACTTACTCACGGATAGACCTTTTTATGATAGACCACCACCACCTCCCCCTGATCACAAAAACAGCGATTGAAACTGTCACCATCTCTGACCACGCTCCCATCACATTAAGCATAAAAATACCCTCCACCCCACTACGCACCACCAACTGGAAATTGAATGACAACCTTCTTACTGATGAAGTTGACAGGGAGATGCTAAGTAAGGAACTAAGATTATATTTTAGAGATAACACCCTACCGGACACATCACCCAGCATATTATGGGAGGCGCACAAAGCGCACATGCGAGGTAAATTGATTGAAATAGGCTCTAGAAAAAAGAGGGAACGCATACACAAACAGAACGCGCTAATAGCGGAAATATGCACCTTAGAACAACAGCATAAAGCCAAGCAGTCCCTAGCAGCACTTCATGCACTGACACTGAAACGTGAGGAGTTAAAAGCACTCTTTCACTCTGAACAAAAAAAACACTTCCGCGTGGTGGCTCACCGCTACTACGAGGGAGGAAACAAACCAGGCCGTTTACTAGCGCGCTCCCTTCAGCAGAAAAAAGCAGCCTCATTCATAGAAAAAATTAAGACCCCCACGGACACACTTATATATGACACACCAGGGATAGCCAAGGAATTCCAGGAATTCTACCAACATTTGTACCATGTACAACACACAGTCCCGGACCAATCCACTAGAGCAAACCTCATTAAGGACTATCTGGAACAAGCCAATCTCCCCAAGATAGCCCCAGACATTTTAGCCTCACTGGAGGGCGAATTCACCACCACTGAACTTTGCACCGCATTGAAGGCAATGGCTAACGGAAAGGCACCCGGGCCGGATGGCTTTACAGTACTGTACTATAGATCCTTTACAGAAATATTACTACCCCGCCTTGCCTCCTATGCAAATGCTAACTCCAGGGGAGTACCCCTCAGGCCTGAGACCCTCCACGCGCATATCACTGTCATACCAAAACCGGGCAAGGACCCAAGCAACTGCGGGAGCTTCAGACCCATTTCCCTCCTGAACATTGACGCCAAACTTTACGCCAAGGTTATTGCAAACAGATTGTTACCCCTCATATCCCAATGGATATCCCCAGACCAAACAGGCTTCATTCCAGGAAGAGAGGCACGTGATAATTCCCTCCGCACTCTGTCCCTGATTTCGCACGCGAGGGGGTCTTCCCAGTCCACCCTGCTCCTCTCCACAGACGCGGAGAAGGCGTTTGATAGGGTGGACTGGGAATACCTCCTTGCAACACTCTCACACCTGGGAGTGGGCCCATCCCTCCTAGCCCACATAGCCGCGTTATACAATCACCCCACGGCCCAAATACGGATAAATGGCACCCTAAGTGATCCCTTCACACTCTACAATGGTACCCGACAAGGCTGTCCGTTGTCCCCTATCCTATTCGCCATATCCCTAGAACCTTTCCTAGCTTTGATCAGGAATAACCCCAACATACACGGAATAAAAGTACACAGCACCGAACACAAGTATGCGGCCTACGCAGACGACATTTTGTTTTTTGTCCAACAACCACTAATTTCCCTCCCTAATCTCATGCAAGCATTCAATACGTACGGTTTAATCTCCAACTTTAAAATTAATATGCACAAGTCAGAAATATTGAATCTCACAGTACCAGAACGGCTGGTGTCACAACTGCAACAATCCTATCCTTTTAGCTGGCAGAAGAATAAAATGAAGTATCTAGGAATCTTCCTTACCCCTAACCCGAAATCCCTATTCTGTAGCAACTACCTGCCTCTCCTTAACACAGTTAGATCTGATCTCCAGAAATGGACACAGCTCGCTCACTCGTGGTTGGGACGCATTAGTGTGGTCAAGATGAACATCCTACCCAGGATACTATTCCTCTTCCAGATGATTCCTTTTGGAATCCCAGCAAGTTTCTTTACCCTAATTGACACATTACTAACGAAATACATATGGAACAGGAGGCGCCCTAGGCTAGCTAGAAGTCTTCTTATAAGACCTAAACGCAAGGGGGGCTTGGCTCTCCCAGATATTAGACAATATTTCAATGCAGTGATGCTTAATAGGTTGTCGGATTGGAAATATCACAGACATAAGAAGCTCTGGGTTGACCTAGAGCTATCTCTCAGTGGCACTGACCTTTCCTCCCAAATGTGGATTCCTAACCGCTTTAGATCACTGGCTTCTCAGACCTCCCCTCTCACTTTGGCATCCCTCAAGACCTGGGACAAATTGTGTAAGAGACATAATTGGCGACACAACTCTCCGCTGATGCCCCTAACGGGCCACAACTTTTTCCCACCTGGCAATATAGACCCGTCTATACACACGTGGAACCTGGATACAGCACCTCTTTTGCACCAAGTAACGAACCAACAGGGCCTAATACCTATCTCATCCCTAATCCTACAGCAAGCTCCGACACACATGGACCACTGGAGATATAGGCAACTATCAGCTTTTGTTAGATCTCTACCGAAACCTCTACGCTTAATCTCTGACTTATCTCTCATAGACGCTGCCTTTGCCGACCCCCACCCAGTGGATAAACCTATCTCTTACTTTTATCAAGCTCTCCGGAGCATATCTACCACAGATCATCCCACCTTCTTAGCAAAATGGGAACGAGACCTCAATAAAGATCTAAGTGACGCGCAAAAAACTACCATCCTGCAACTAGCTTGCTCCTCCTCCACAGCATCTAGAACAGCGGACGTCAATTATAAGCTTCTCACAAGATGGCATCATACGCCACTTAATCTACACAGAACTTTCCCGGAGACATCACCTCTTTGCTGGAGGGGATGTGGAGAGCAGGCCTCTCATGCACATATATGGTGGTCTTGCCCACTTATAAGACCGTACTGGTCATCTATACTACACTGGGCAAAAGAAATACAAGGTTACGAGATTGTCAATGATCCATGGGTTGTATTACTGCATTGCACTGGCACTCCATTAGGACCATATAAAAAATCAATAACGCCACACTTACTCAACGCCGCCAAAGCTCTAATCCCCAGGTACTGGAAACAGCCTACTGTACCCTCCCTACGCCAATGGCTGCAGGAGGTAGATAACACATACTATATGGAAGACCTTACTTACTCCCTCAAAAATAAACCCGACTTGGGTAGACAAATATGGTCCTGTTGGTTTGCCTTTAAATACACTAGTGCCTACTCGGAATTGATGGCCCCGCCAACCACTTAGAATGGCCTATTTTTCTTGTTCTTTTTATTTTCTTTTTCTCTTTTTTATGTCCTTAAAGTTTATATGCTAATATAAGGTTGAATGACGGCAGGGTGCACACCGGAGCAGACCCCCCCCCCCCCCCCCCCCCCCCTCTCTCTTTCTTTCTCTATACTTCCCTTCCCGCCCTATTGGCGGGTGCAGTGATGTTGCACTTTGACTGTTTATTCCTATAAGGAACCTGTTTACCAAAATGTTATAGGTGACCAGTTTGACACCTACTTTGCGCCAGTTTTATGACGCCCACGGAAATACGCCTCTGCATAAAGAGAGCGTGACCCGCTCAACAGATATGTAAGGTACTGCTATAACAAGGTTTTATGTTTTACAAGTTGTGTATGTGTGATATTACTGTATCCTATGTACACTGTTACTTCCTTTTCTTTAATAAAAAGTTATTAAACAAAAAAGAGTGGTGTTGAACATTTGAATCCATTGCGCCTCCTTTGGGGTACGTGCCGACAACCACAAACGGGCAAACAGCTTCCTGGCCAAGTATAGAAGTCTTGTCAGGGCGATGTATACCGGGGGAAGGTACAAGTCTTCATCTAGGCTGCCCAGTAAACACACCAATGGGTCCAGCCCAAGTTGGACCTAAAAAACATTATTTATTTTATTGATAACGGCACTCCAATACCTCACTAGTTTGGGGCACCTCCAAAGCATATGAATAAGATCATCTGGATGAGCCTGGCATTTGGGACATATGGGAGAATTTACATCTACCCCATTTATGTAATTGTATAGGAGTGCGGTATATCCTATGTAGTATAAACAGGTGAGAAAGTATTTGTGCCGTTGACACTGATACCCACCCCCAGGATTTGATTCCACTGCTCACCATTGATGGGGCCTACATCTCGCTCCCACCCCTCTCTGCATGGCAACAGGTCTGGGGCTTGTATGTGTGATAAGAGGTGGACATAAATTCTGGAGATGATTCCCTTCTTCTCCGGGTCGGAGTATATGGATTCGAGGAACGTGGAGTCCTCTAGCTGCAAGTTAAGCCCCATACACACGCTCGGACAATCCGCGGACCAGGTCGGTCGGATTTTGTCCGACGTACTTTGTCCGATGTTGGTGTTGCGTACACACGGTCGGACTACGTTGTCGGAATATCCGGTCTGCAAGAACGTCGTGACGTAAGTCGTCGTCCACGAGATTACAAAAGGGAAGTTCAGCACCACGTCAGGCACCCGTTGGGCTCCTTCTGCTGATCCCGTGTTTATCGAGAGTTAGTGGAAGTTTGGTGACTTAAGATTCGCGCTTCTCAGTTTTCTGACTCAGATCGTTACTGCTCTTCAGTTTGTGCTTGTCGTGCGTATCTGTTTATTAGTGCGTGTAGTCAGTTCGCATTTGTTGGTCATTGCGGCCTATATCTTGATATAGGACGCTTTGATTTGCACTGCTTATTGTCTGCTCGTTGCTGGTATTCATTTCGTTCTTTCAGGCCTTGCTGTTTATCGGTGCTTTCTGTTTGTCCGTTCTGACCAGCCGACCTTTTGTGACCTTCTGAGCGATGTTTCCCGTGCGTACTCGTCGCCGAGTTCGTGCTGTACGCGGAATTGGTGTCGGGCTTTTAGCTTTGACCCAAGACCCGTCCATGAACAGAGTGACGAGGAGTATGTGGACCAAGAATTGGTTGCTTCAGCGTGACCAATTCTCGCACATGCCTTTGCTTCGTGAGATCCGGGAGAATAATCCTGATGATTTCAGGAACTTTCTCAGGATGACGGACCCCGATTTTCACCGTCTTTTGGCTTTGCTGACCCCCTTTATCAGCCGGCAGGATACCTGCATGAGACAAGCCATTACTCCGGAGCAGAGGCTTGTTGCCACGTTGAGGTACTTGGCGACAGGGAGAAGTCTTCAGGATTTGAAGTTCTCTTCAGGTATCTCTCCCCAGGCCCTGGGACTCATTATTCCAGAGACCTGTTCTGCCATCATTCAGGTCCTGCAGGAGGACTATATTAAGGTAACATTTATACTTTACTATTCCCTTCTATGTATGCTCTGTTTGCTAATGTCTTCTATTTTTGACCTCCTTCCCTAATTACCATGATTGCAATATGTTCTAATATGCTGTGCCCCTTTTCTCCTTCATGCATTTTTCCCTTCACTTACCTCCCCAGCATGCTCTTCTGCCCCAATAGACACCTATGGCCTAGTCACTTAAGCAATGTCTTTTGTCTGCTGCATAGTATTGTTTGCCCCAAAACACCCCCTAAAATATGCACAAATGTTTGCTGTGTGGTTTACTTCATGTAGAGCCCCCTTTTTTTTTTTTTGTGGGGGGGGGGGGGGGGGCAAACTCATTAGGAACCCCCTCCCCCAACTGCTCTGTCAGATGGTACCAATCCTTTATCTGCTGGCTTTCCCAAGGTCCATACACACTATATACCTACCTCTTTATAGTGCGCATCTTTAGGGATGAATTCAGCAAAGCATGTAGTGCAAGGGGCTGCCTCCATACTTTCCATTTCCTATTTTTTTTGTCTTCTTTCCCTCCTATTAGCTTGCTTGGTAATTTAATAATGTCACACTGTGCCTGCCTTTTTTTGGGGGGGGGGGGGGGGGGGGGTTGAAATGTTATTTGATCTTTCCTGTGGCCTGCCAATAGTGTTAAGTACAGAGGGTCTGGGCAAACTAGCCCACATTTTTGAGCCATTTGCCAATCAATGAAGTGCAGAGGGTTACCTGTCCACCACCCCCCCCCCCCCCAAAACCAAAGTTATTGCCAATGTCCCATCAGAAGTGGGGGGATTGATGGGGGGGTGAGTAATCTGTGAAGGGGAGCCTCTACTTTTCTGTGCAAATACTTTCCAGCCTCAAATTTTATACAATGCTCTTGTTCCAAGATGTTGATTGTCTAATCTGCTTGCAATGTTTAGGTGCAAAGTGACTAATTTTTTTTTCTTGTTTCACTCCACAGTTCCCTTCCACGCCACAGGAATGGCAGACTGTGGCCTCCCACTTTGCCAGCCGTTGGGACTTTCCTAACTGCGGAGGGGCAATTGATGGGAAACACGTCCGCATCGTCCCACCGCCCAACTTGGGGTCCTACTATTATAATTATAAAGGGTTTAATAGTGTAGTGATGTTGGCGGTGGTGTCGGCAACATACGAGTTTATGTATGTGGACGTGGGGATGAACGGCCGGATATCGGATGGTGGGGCCATTACGCACACGGAGTTCTACTGGCGTCTCCAAAGTGGCAGTCTGTGCTTGCCACCTCCAGAGGAGAATGCCGAAGGACTCCCCTTCGTCTTTGTCGCAGATGAAGCGTTTGCGTTGACTCCCCATGTGATGAGGCCGTTCCCGATGAGGACCCTCACCCCGGACCAGAGGGTCTTCAACTACAGGCTGTCCAGAGCCAGAAGAGTGGTGGAGAACACTTTTGGCATCCTGGCCAGCCGCTTCCGCCTGTTCCTGATGGCATTTAACTTGGCGGAATACAAACTGAACCACATAGTTCTTGCCTGTTGCATATTGCACAACTTCCTCAAAAGACATAACAGGAACTATGTGGTGCCCGTTGGCCCAGATGTGGAGGGCCCTCCAAATGCGGACCTCACAGCCCTTCGAGTGGCACGTCCAGGCTTGCCCCCTCTAAATGCCCGTGTGGTCCGGGACCAATATATGGAGTACTTTGTGGGTATGGGGGCCATTGCTCTGCCTGACGATGTGTGAGAGGCATTTTTTAATAAATCAGATATTTTAACCAACCTATGATTTCTTGTCATTTCAGTCTTCTTTTTAGCTTATTTTACCTTGACATTTTTTCCATTTGCCTTCGACAGTGGGAATGCACTTTCTGGGCAAAAGGAGGTAACAGTCTCTTCTTCCCAAAAAGATTATTCTCATGTTGTGTGTTTGCTACCTAATCTTTGGTCTAGAGAAGGTTTGTCCTGCATAACTGACACCCAAAATACTCCTTTTCAGCACCAGGTCTGACATGTGTGTATTCTCAAAAATGCTGTGCTCCGTGTTTTCGTACAAAGCACTGTGGGTGTCATTTACATAAGTCAAATCCGCTATGCTCTACAAGTGCATTGAAAAAGTTCCCAGGGAAAGAAAATTGGAGTGCAAAGTGGATTTGCCTTTAGTAAATAACACCCATTGCCCCCCATATCCTTTACATTTTACATACATAATGCATTGTGTTTTTTAAATAAGGAAGCCACACATTTAGAAAACTAAAAAAGTTTACTAGGAAAACATTCACAAGTGCGTTTACAATCTTCACGCCAAAACTGACAACATCTTGTTTATTTACAACATTGTTTACAAACATTCCGCAATTGGTAAAACCAGGCATGGAGCAAAACAGAACCTATGAACTCGGAAAGTTCAACTTTGTAAAGTGAAGACAAGATCAGACATGACTATATGTTCAAAGTGTGTTTGATCTTGCCTTCATCACATGGGGGGGTCACCCCCGGAAAGTTGAAATTTAGAACATGCACACAATTTGGGTCTGAAAATGGACATTAGATGGTAAAACACATGCCTAGAAGCTTCAAAAGTGCCATTTTCCATCATGGGGATGAATGGACGTTTTTTGGGGGTGCAACCCCTTCACCACAACCACTTTCGTAGTTCGTAAAGTGTTTGCACCCCCAAAAAAACGTTGGCATTCATCCACCATGATGGGAGCTAGCACATGTGGACACAATGTGTGCATGTTCCAAATTTCACACAGTTTTTAAGTTGCAAATGTGTTCAGAAGCTGGCACAAATGTGTGTTAATTACTTGGTGCGTTTTCATATTTTTCCTAAAACATCAATGATGTTCTTCAATTTTTGTTGAACATCATTGATGTTTTGCTTTATGTAATCTAGATCTCGATTGCAGACCATTATCTCTCCGATGAGTACGTGGGCACTCTCTGTGGTAAAGTGCGATTTTTCTTCCACAACATCCACGTCACCTAAAAACCACAAACAAACAAAAATGGGGTGTTGGAAATGAGGCAGCCATACATGGATTAGCTTACCAGTAGCTGTGTTCTCCAACACTCACCTGTTGTGGTGACAATTTCTCCAAGTTCGATGATCTCTCCTTCCTCCTCCTCCTCCTCCTCTGCTTCTGCTCTTTCCCCTTTTTTGGGAGGTGTTGGTTTGGGGGTTTCCTCAGACGGCCCAAGTTTTCGCTCCCCTATGAGAATGTCCAAAAGGAAGATTTAGCAACACAATCTATTGAGGGCAGAAATAGGAAATGACAAACATTGCTTGAAAGTGACGGACACTATTTTAGTTTGGCCAGTTACAAATGTCAACTACATGAATGTAGTCACTTTGTAAAGGTGCTAAACTGACTAGCTTTTTGGTAGAAGTTTGTGTGATGGAGACCCCCCTCTAGTATCCACTGGAGCACATGTGTGGAAAAGCATAATAAAAAGGGGGTTTGGGTGTCCCAGCACTAGTGCTCTAGAGTCCAGATGGGTAAACAGCTACTGAGTGACCTCTCCTTTACATTGACAAAATTTGGTTTACGCTCTTGCTGACATCTCTAGTGAGAACAAACTTCCTTTCAATAAAAACTTCACCAAACCTCGTATTATAAGTGGCCGAACGATCGAGGTTGCGTACGATCGAATGGACACACACACGACCATGACAGTGGCAGAAAGATCGAGGCTGAGTACGATCGAATGCACAGACGAACCTGAAAGTGGCCATTTTGGAATGTACAACTTTGTAAAAATCCAACCACAATGGAGCAGTATGCAAGCAAGAAATCAAACACAAAACACAACTACTTACTTTTTAGAAGAATTCGCTTGATCTTTCTGTACTGATCGGCCTCCCTCAGTTTCAGGTCTGACCAGCGTTTCCTCAGTTGCTCCTTGGATCGTTGTACCCCAAAATGATTGTACAGCCTCCTCACAACTTTAGACATGATCTTGGCCTTGCGGACATTGGGGTTGAGGTAAGGCCCATACTTCCCATCATAGTCGCTCCTCTTTAATATGTCCACCATCTCCAACATTTCTCCAAATGACATATTGGAGGCCTTGAATTTCAGGCTCCGGGATCGGGACGTTTCTGCCTCCGGACTTTCCTCGTCCTCCTCCTCGTTGGTGGGATATTTGTGGCGCACCTGCTGTGTCCCCGCCATGTGCTCTCCCCACTACGCCGTAAAGAGAAGGGGTGGGGAATAGACGAGAAAGATCGTCAGGGGCGGGCGGAGTTTGAAGCATGCGCACTGTATATAAAACGTCACACGCCTGTGTCGTAGCCACGATCTGGGAGACGAGGGGAGAGAAAACTCACACGAGACGATCGCTACAAACGAAGGTACAATTTGACGTTGGTACATAACTAGCCTAGACTGATTTGAACTTGAGGCTTCTTTATGGAGAAGATTAGGAGAGTTTAGCCTGACATAATTTATAGGGTTTTGTGTGGTGTTGTGTCTTGCAGAGATTGATATGAAGGGATTCAACGACATGAGTTTTCTCCCCCTTTTCATTGCCAAATACAGGGATTTTCCCATATTGTGGCAGGGTAAACACCCACATTACACCAACAAACCAAAGAGGCACGCAGCCCTGGAGGAACTTGTGGAATTTGTCAAGCCAAGGTTCCCCACGGCAACTGTTGATGATATAAGAAAGAAAATTGGCAGCCTGAGGAGTGCGTATATCAGGGAGCGGAAGAAGGTCGTGAAGTCTGAGGAAACTGCAACTTCAGCAGATGAGGTCTATGTGCCCAAGCTCTGGTACTATCAGAGTCTCCATTTTCTGAAGGACCAGGCTGATGTCACGGAGCCAACCTCAACTCCTCCTTCCACGCTTCCTTGCGCGCAGCCCACCCCTGATGAGGCTTCCGAGGAGCAACCTGGGCCTTCCAGTCTGGAAGAGGTGGAGGAGCCCAGCTTGTTCCAGGTATAGTAGTTTTGTTACCATTTATGGGAATAATGAATGATGTTCACTTAATTCAGGATCGCCAATTGCTTAGTTCCTAACGTGTTTGACATATCAACAGACAGTGGTGTGGGAGACATTTGGGGCCAGAATCTAAACTGCAGGGCTGAGAATTGTATGGTTTTCTATTTGTAAACATTTTGCACCAGTCACTAGATGAGAATTGTGTGTGTTTGATGAACAAATAACTGAAACTATGTCCCTTTTTCATACACAGGAAGACCTCAGCCAGGAGGTGGCTGTGGAAGGTGGCAGTCAGGAGGAGGCAGGGGTTAGTGGCAGCCACCAGCTGGGTAGTGGCAGCCAAGAGGGGGCTAGGCCGCGGAGCCTGACTGACACCCAAACCCCTCCCCTCCGCCCTCCGTACAAAAGGGCGAGAAGGGGGGGTTATGCGGCACAGTCAGCGCTCCGCATGATCAGAGAGGCTTCAGACTCCCTACATGCCACACCCGCCGACGAGGAGACCTTTGGCTCGGTGGTTGTCACAAAAATGATGGGTATGGAGGTGAGGCAACGCAACATGTGTGAGGGGCTCATCCTCCATGTCCTAAATAACGGTAGGGCTGGGGAGATGACCCCAGTCACACATGTTTGCCATAGCTACCATGCTCCGCCTCCTCCTCCTCCTCCTCCTCCTTCTGCCACCCCACCAGCACGACAGCCACAGCGTGGAAGGAAGCGTGGAAGGAAGACCTGAGAGTGACGACCTGGAATCAGTCTGGTCTGAGAGAAGATGGAGCCTCTTGTAGTACCAGAGCCTGGGGACCTAGATGGCATCTGCTGCAGTTCCGGATACTTTGGACTTCACGACCAGATTGCACTCCCCTTAATATACGTACTCCTCAGGCCCCCAATTTTCTACGCTTGAACAATGATGGTTGCCGTGGGGGGCCAAGACTTTGCAAATTCCCCAAGTTTCACCATGGCTGCGTTCCTCTTTGGTTTGTTGGTGTGACCTAAATAAAGGTTTTTTTGATTTGAAATAATCATTGACTATTGTGTTTTACTTTGCTACAATGACAGTTTTTCTTTGAGTAAGCAGGTACATTTCACTAATCCTAAAGTAGAATTAACAAGGGGCACCAACAACAAACAACCTCCTAGTAAATTTAAGCAAGAAATACAAATGTTAATAATGTGTTTTTGGTCATTTGAGACACACAACCCCCCTCCAAAAAAAAAAAAAAAAAAACATTCAAATATGTATTCCCCAAAAAAAACAAAAAAAAGACAAATCATGGTAAAAAAATAACAAAGATTCTTTTCCGTTCAGAGTAAAAATAAACATGTAGTGTATAAATGCTGCAAAGTAATAAAGAAGTAAGTTTGTGAGAAGTGCGGGTGAATAGGAGCAGCTAAAACATGTCATTCTTGTTGCATTGTAAAGAAAAAGAGAATGCGCTGCATTAAAGACATTTTAACATTGCAGCGTGACGAATGTGCTGTGTCGATTAGGAAAGGTAGTTTTACCTGACCGAGCGCTTCCGTCACAGAATTTCTTCTGAGCATGCGTAGCACTTTGTCCGTCGGACAAGCGTACACACGCTCGGATTTGGTGTGATCGGACCGGGTTGACGGCAAATCTTTCCAGCAGGAGATAAGACTTTGTCCGACGGACAAACCGACGAACACTGTCCGATGGTGCATACACACGGTCTGATTTTTCAACAACCTTGTCCGATCGGACAGAATCCACGAAAAAGTCCGACCGTGTGTATGGGGCTTGCTAGCTGCCGAACAGAAGGACATGATCCACCGGATCTTCAAAGAGAACACCAGGAAGAAGCAGAATGAGAAGGATAGGGAGGAGGACCTGAAGGAGTTCAGCACTTCCCTCAACAGTGAGTTCTTTTTTTATCCTCCACTACATCCAATCTGTACAATAGCCTACTCTACTGATATCTAAAATAACATATAGATATACAGTATCTCACAAAAGTGAGTACACCCCTCACATTTTTGAAAATATTTTATTATATCTTTTCATGTGACAACACTGAAGAAATGACACTTTGCTACGATGTAAAGTAGTGAGTGTACAGCTTGTATAACTGTGTAAATTTACTGCCCCCTCAAAAAAACTCAACACACAGCCATTAATGTCTAAACCACTGTCAACAAGTGAATACAAACATGAGGATCAAAAAGTACCAGCTTGATATGATCTCAACCATAGGCTATATCCTAAGTATCATAGTTACACAGTTATATAGTAGGTGAGGTTGAAAAAGTCCATCAAGTCCAACCTATGTTTGTGATTATATGTCAGTATTACATTGTATAACCCTGTAGAAAAACCCACCAGCTGCCACTGTATGTATGTTGGATAATTTTTGCACCTCTTCCAGCCTTGTGCTTTGCAGGGAAAATCCCCCCCCCCCCCCTTTTCTCTTGTTGCAAAGTGGGGCCCCTGTATTGTTTTTTTTTTTTCTTTTTCTCTCTGATTAGGAGGGACAGGTGTAATGTTGACCATACACTATACGAAAAATCGTTCAAACCTATTTTAGAAAAACGAAAATTAGGCCATGAGAGCAAACAATAGTGCCATCATATAATGACCGGTAAATCGTTCAATGGACCATAAATTAATCATTTTTTTGTTTGTTTTTCCACACATGCCTAGTGCAAACAGTTTGGAGAGGAAAAACATTAACCTTTCAATTTATCGTTCGTTCGGCAGAAAATTTCCAAACTTGTTCTTCATTTGTTCGGCTCAAAAATGTCCCAACCGATTACCGATTGGTGCCCATTACTGGTCGAAAAACAAACAAACTGTCTAAATGACTGAATTTAGGGCGATGTTTCGTATAGTGTATGGCCAGCATAAGTTAGCAGAGCTCTTTTCACCTGTGATCATTACTGACCATCAACACCAAGGGTCCTTTCACACGGGGCGGATCCGTAATGATCCGCCCCGTGAAGATCCGTTGCTCAGCGGGGATCGCACAGCTGTTCCCCGCTGAGCCGGCTGATGACAGGGCGGTCCCTGCACACTGTGCAGGGACCGCCCTGTCAGTTCTCCGCTCTCCTCTATGGAGGATCGGATTAACACGGCCCGTCTGTCCGTGTTCAACCGATCCGCTCTGCAGACGGATGAAAAAATAGGATTTTCCTCCGTCTGCAGAACCGGACAATTGCGGAGGCGGACAATAGCGGGTGTCAGCGGATGCTCATCCGCTGACACCCGCTACCCCATAGACATGCATGTATGTCCGTTTTTCATCCAAAAACGGATGGATGAAAAACGGACATACGGTCCGCATGTGTGAAAGGGGCCTAACACTTGTTCAACTAAACTTCCCCTTAATGTAAAATAAAAACCCCCACACACAGCTGTGTATACAATTTTATTAAAAGATCCTTAAAGTGGTTGTAATGTCAGAAGGTTTTTTATGTTAAAGCATTGTATGCATTAAGATAAAAAGCCTTCTTTGTGCAGCAGCCCCCCTAATACTTACCTGAGCACCATCTCTATCCAGCGATGTCCACGAGTGCCTCGACCATCCGGGACTCTCCTTCCTGATTGGCTGAGACACAGCAGGGGCGCCATTGGCTCCCACTGCTGTCAATCAAACTCAGTTAACCAATCAGGAGAGTGGGTGGGGCCAAACAGTGGCTCTGCATCGGAATGGACAAACGGAGCTGCAGCTTGGCTCAGGTTCCCCCATAGCAAGCTGCTTGCTGTGGGGGCACTCTACAGGAGGGAGGGGCGCTGCCATGTGCAAAACCAACTGACCAGAGCAGGTAAGTGTGACATGTTTGTTATTTTAATAGAAAAAAAACTAGACTATATAATCACTTTAATAAAGGTTACATTTTATAACAGTGGCGTTTTGGTGCATGATATTGTACTTATGAAAGGCATTTGTTGTAAGTAATGAATTTTTGTGTCCAGACTTTTGGCCACATATATTTCATGACTCACCCCCTGTTAAGTTTGATGGCTTAACTGATAATTCCAGTGACAAGAATAGGAGCTCTGTAATATTCTCCATATACGTTTTCAGTTGTGATTTCACCCGCCTGAGAATGTAAGAACACTTTGGGGTTGATTTACTAAAGACAAATAGACTGTGCACGTCGCAAAGTGAAGTCGCTCTAGAGCTTAGTAAATTAGGTAAAGCTTCACTTTAAAAAAAAAAAAAAAACAACCCAATCACGTGCAAGGAAAATGAAAAAAAAAAACAGCATTTTTGCTTGTACATGATTGGATGATGGAAGTCAGCAGAGCTCATTTACTAAACTCTGGAGCAACTGTACTTGCAAAATGTACAGTTTATTTACCTTTAGTAAATCAACCCCTTTGTCTCTATTTCTGTTTGATGCAGGTCATGCTACCGAAATGAAGGACAAGATGGACAACATGACAGCAATTCATTTAGCATGTAAGTACCCAGAACAGTACCACATTGGGGCATGATCAGTGGTCAAGACATTCCTGATTAGGAACGGGCCCGGTGTTCGATTCAAACCCATGTTCGAATCGAACATCGGCCGTTCGTCCGCTCGTCGAGTTCAGAACTCTGAGGGCCGTTCGCATCAAATTTGTGTGATGCGAACGGTCCACAATGCACTGCGCCAGTCGCAGTGCATTGCTGGCTGATGATTGGCCAAGCATGCACTGTGACCCCGCATGCTTGGACAATCATAGAGCCATCAGCGAGGAGAGCAATAATTGGCCACAGGCAGGATGCCTGTGGCCAATTATAGCTCAGGGTGTTTAGTACACTCCCCACACTATATAAGGCCGCGTACACACGTGCGGACTTTTGCCGGCGGACTTAGTCCAGCGGACAATCCCGCCGGACTTTCCAGCTGGGTCCGCTGGACTTTCCGAGCGTGTGGACTTGCCCACACACGCACGGACTTGCCCACACACGCACGGACGGATAATCCGCCGGCCAAAAGTCCGCGGGACTTTTGAAAATGAACGGACTTGCCCACACACGGAGCAGTCCGTTCATTTCGAACGTAACTTCAGGTTACGTAGCTAGCGTAGGCAGTAAATGCCGCCGCGCTAGCTCCGTCACCTGGCATGGATTTAAAGGGAATCCCCACGCCGAAAAAACGGCGTGGGGGTCCCCCCAAATCCATGTCAGACCCTTATCCGAGCACGCAGCCTGGCAGGCCAGGAAAGGGGTGGGGACGAACGAGCGCCCCCCCCCCCTCCTGAGCCGTACCAGGCCGCGTGCCCTCAACATGGGGGGTGCCCTGGGGAAAGGGGGGCCGTGCGGCCCCCCCACCCCAAAGCACCTTGTCCCCATGTTGATGAGGACAAGGGCCTCTTCCCGACAACCCTGGCCGTTGGTTGTCGGGGTCTGCGGGCGGGGGCTTATCGGAATCTGAGAGCCCCCTTTTATAAGGGGGCCTCAGATCCCGGCCCCCCACCCTATGTGAATGAGTATGGGGTACGATGTACCCCTACCCATTCACCTAAGGTGTAAAATGTAAAGTAAAAAAAACACACACACTTTTGAAAAAATATTTTATTGCACTGCTCCGGGGGTCTTCTTCCGTCTTGGGGGTCTTCTCGCCGGACTCCCCCGCCATTTACCAAGCTCTTTTACCGAGCGGGGAAGTCCGGCTACCTTCTTCGTCGTCGCCGCCGTCGTCTGGGGGTCTCGATCCGCCTTCGGGGGTCTTCCGGGGGTCTCTTCTGTTCTTGCGGCGGTCGTCGTCTTCCGCGCCGCCGGCGCCGCCTTCTTCTTCTTCTTGTCCTTCTTCTTGTTCTTCTTCTTCCGATGTTGACCCGACGCTCTCTCTGCCCGGAATGCCTGTGCCGCGCTGCGCTGGGACTTATATAGGGGCATGGGGACAGGGTCACATGCTCATGTCACATGGTGACCCCGCCCCCTTGTGTTGTCACAGTCCCGGAGGATGCTGGGACTGTGACATCGCAAGGGGGCGGGGTCACCATGTGACATGAACATGTGACCCTGTCCCCATGCCCCTATATAAGTCCCAGCGCAGCGCGGCACAGCCATTCCGGGCAGAGAGAGCGTCGGGTCAACATCGGAAGAAGAAGAACAAGAAGAAGGACAAGAAGAAGAGAAGGCGCCGGCGGCGCGGAAGACGACGACCGCCGCAAGAACAGAAGAGACCCCCGGAAGGCGGATCGAGACCCCCAGACGACGACGGCGGCGACGACGAAGAAGGTAGCCGGACTCCCCCGCTCGGTAAAAGAGCTTGGTAAAAGGCGGGGGAGTCCGGCGAGAAGACCCCCAAGACGGAAGAAGACCCCCGGAGCAGTGCAATAAAATATTTTTTCAAAAGTGTGTGTGTTTTTTTACTTTACATTTTACACCTTAGGTGAATGGGTAGGGGTACATCGTACCCCATACTCATTCACATAGGGTGGGGGGCCGGTATCTGGGGGCCCCCTTATTAAAGGGTGCTCCCAGATGCCGATAAGCCCCCGCCCGCAGACCCCGACAACCAACGGCCAGGGTTGTCGGGAAGAGGCCCTTGTCCTCATCAACATGGGGACAAGGTGCTTTGGGGTGGGGGGGCCGCACGGCCCCCCTTTCCCCAGGGCACCCCCCATGTTGAGGGCACGCGGCCTGGTACGGCTCAGGAGGGGGGGGGGCGCTCGTTCGTCCCCACCCCTTTCCTGGCCTGCCAGGCTGCGTGCTCGGATGAGGGTCTGACATGGATTTGGGGGGAACCCCCACGCCGTTTTTTTCGGCGTGGGGAGTCCCTTTAAATCCATGCCAGCTTACGGAGCCAGCGCGGCGGCATTTACTGCCTACGCTAGCTACGTAACCTGAAGTCACGTGCTAAATGAACGGACTTGCCGATGAGCGGCAAGTCCGTTCATTTTCAAAAGTCCCGCGGACTTGCCTACTAACGGCGGGATTGTCCGCCGGACTGCCAAGTCCAGCGGATAATTTTAAAACCAAACTTAAAACTTTGGCGCCAAAAAGTCCGCCGGACTTTGGCGCCAAAAAGTCCGCCGGCGCCCACACACGAGGGGATTATCCGCTGGACTTCAGTCCAGAGGATAATCCCGCGGGATTGTCCCTTCGTGTGTACGCGGCCTTAGTGTGTGTGCTGTGTGAGTCTAGCATAGCACAGTATACAACCTGTATCTGCCCTTCTGCCCTGGTGTCATCTAATCCAGCCATCTGCAGTAGTTAGTAATTGTGTTGTGTGAGTGCAGCACAGCACAGTATACAACCTGAACCTGAATCTGCCCTTCTGCCCTGGTTTCATCTAATTCAGCCATCTGCAGGAGTTAGTAATTGTGTTGTGTGAGTGCAGCACAGCACAGTATACAACCTGAACCTGTATCTGCCCTTCTGCCCTGTTGTCATCTAATCCAGCCATCTGCAGGAGTTAGTAATTGTGTTGCGTGAGTGCAGCACAGCACAGTATACAACCTGAATCTATATCTGCCCTTCTGCCCTGTTGTCATCTAATCCAGCCATCTGCAGGAGTTAGTAATTGTGTTGAGTGAGTGCAGCACAGCACAGTATACAACCTGAACCTGTATCTGACCTGGTTTCATCTAATCCAGCCATCTGCAGGAGTTAGTAATTGTGTTGTGCAAGTGCAGCACAGCACAGTATACAACCTGCACTTGTATCTGCCCTTCTGCCCTGTTGTCATCTAATCCAGCCATCTGCAGGAGTTAGTAACTGTGAGGGCTTACAGTGTTGTGGCAACACAGTCCACCACCACCACCAAAGGCCCAATT
>CM053034.1:26800163-26829925 GCA_028564925.1 Lithobates sylvaticus
AAAAAAAAGCTATTTAAAAAACAGTCATTCATTGATATAAAAAAAAAAAGCGTAGGGGTCCCCCCAAATTCAATAACCAGGCCCTTCAGGTCTGGTATGGATATTAAGGGGGACCCCAGCCAAAAAAAAAAAAAAATGGCGTAGGGTCCCCCTCAAAATCCATACCAGACCCTTGAGGTCTGGGATGGATTTTAAGGGGAACCCTCGCCAAAAAAAATGGCGTGGGGTCCCCCATAAAATCCATACCAGACCCTTATCCGAGCACGCAACCTGGCAGGCCGCAGGAAAGGAGGGGGGGACGAGAGCGACCCCCCCTCTCGCCTGAACCGTACCAGGCCACATGCCCTCAACATTGGGAGGGTGCTTTGGGGTCCCCCCCAAAGCACCTTGTCCCCATGTTGATGAGGACGCCGGAAGAAGATGCCGGAAGGAGAAGATGAAGAAAGGAAGAAGGAAGAGCAGAAGATTTTAATAAAGGAATTGTCAAAGACCGTCTCCTGTCATTTTTACCATTTTTGCCACTTTTTTGGTGAAATGGTAGGGGTACTTTTGTACCCCCTTACCATTTCACACGGGGGGGGGGGGGCGGGATCTGGGGGTCCCCTTGTTAAAGGGGGCTTCCAGATTCCGATAAGCCCCCCGCCCGCAGACCCCCACAACCACCGGCCAGGGTTGTGGGGATGAGGCCCTTGTCCTCATCAACATGGGGACAAGGTGCTTTGGGGGGGACCCCAAAGCATCCTCCCAATGTTGAGGGCATGTGGCCTGGTACGGTTCAGGCGGGAGGGGGGGCCGCTCTCGTCCCCCCCTCCTTTCCTGCGGCCTGCCAGGTTGCGTGCTCGGATAAAAAAAAAAAAAAATGGCGTGGGGTCCCCCCAAATATCCATACCAGACCCTTCAGGGTCTGGGATGGATTTTAAGGGGAACCCCCGGCCAAAAAAAAAAAAAAATGGTGTGGGGGTCCCCCTCAAAATCCATACCAGACCCTTTATCCGAGCACGCAACCTGGCAGGCCGCAGGAAAGGAGGGGGGGACGAGAGCGGCCCCCCCTCCCGCCTGAACCGTACCAGGCCACATGCCCTCAACATTGGGAGGGTGCTTTGGGGTCCCCCCCAAAGCACCTTGTCCCCATGTTGATGAGGACAAGGGCCTCTTCCCCACAACCGTGCCCGGTGGTTGTGGGGGTCTGCGGGCGGGGGGCTTATCGGAATCTGGAAGCCCCCTTTAACAAGGGGACCCCCAGATCCCGCCCCCCCCTGTGTGAAATGGTAAGGGGGTACAAAAGTACCCCTACCATTTCACCAAAAAAGTGTCAAAAATGGTAAAAATGACAGGAGACGGTCTTTGACAATTCCTTTATTAAAATCTTCTTTCTTCTTTCTTCTGGTCTTCCTTTCTTCATCTTCTCCTTCCGTCATCTTCTTCCTTCGATTCGCTTCTTCTTCCTCCGGTCTTCTCGTCCTTCTCGTCCGGCGTCGTCCTTCTCGTCCGGCATCAGCGTCTCTTCTCGCAGGCCGCTCCTGGCAATGGGAGGCTCCCGCTCTGTGAGGCTCCGCTCCGCTGACAGGTCTTTTATAACGAAGGCACCTGGTGACCCCGCCCCCCTCTGACGCATGGGGACGTCATGTGGAATTCCCTATGGCTTTCCCCATGACGTCAGAGGGGGGGCGGGGTCACCAGGTGCCTTCGTTATAAAAGACCTGTCAGCGGAGCGGAGCCTCACAGAGCGGGAGCCTCCCATTGCGAGGAGCGGCCTGCGAGAACAGACGCTGATGCCGGATGAGAAGGACGACGCCGGACGAGAAGGACGAGAAGACCGGAGGAATAAGAAGCGAATCGAAGGAAGAAGAAGATGGAAGAAGATGACGGAAGGAGAAGATGAAGAAAGGAAGACCAGAAGAAAGAAGATTTTAATAAAGGAATTGTCAAAGACCGTCTCCTGTCATTTTTACAATTTTTGCCACTTTTTTGGTGAAATGGTAGGGGTACTTTTGTACCCCCTTACCATTTCACACAGGGGGGGGGCGGGATCTGGGGGTCCCCTTGTTAAAGGGGGCTTCCAGATTCCGATAAGTCCCCCGCCCGCAGACCCCCACAACCACCGGGCACGGTTGTGGGGAAGAGGCCCTTGTCCTCATCAACATGGGGACAAGGTGCTTTGGGGGGGACCCCAAAGCACCCTCCCAATGTTGAGGGCATGTGGCCTGGTACGGTTCAGGCGGGGGGGGGGGGCACTCTCGTCCCCCCCCTCCTTTCCTGCGGCCTGCCAGGTTGCGTGCTCGGATAAGGGTCTGGTATGGATTTTATGGGGGACCCCACGCCATTTTTTTTTTTTTTTTTTTTGGCTGGGGTTCCCCTTAATATCCATCCCAGACCTGAAGGGCCTGGTTATTGAATTTGGGGGGACCCCTACGCATTTTTTATCAATGACTTCAATGAATGACAGTTCTCTGTATTACGGATCCGACAATTCATTTGCCGGCAATAGCTGCGAGTGATTTTAAATAGTTTTTTTTTCCTGCAAAAATGACACATTGTACAGAGACAGTTCTCTATATTAGATATACTGAATCTTGAAGCATTCGAAGCATTCGTTATATCCGCTATTATAATTTCTTTCATATTAGTTGAAATTAGATATTTGTTAGTTACAATACAACATTCGAATTGTTCTCTGTATTACGGGAATCGGCAATTAGCCGCGAGTGATTTTAAATGTCTTTTTTTCCTGCAAAAATGACACATTGTACAGAGAGAGTTCTAAACACGGGAAACATGACCCCTTCATAGGCATACTATAGAGTATATAGTATATAGAAGGGGTCATGTTCCCGTGTTTAGAACTCTCTCTGTACAATGTGTCATTTTTGCAGGAAAAAAAGACATTTAAAATCACTCGCGGCTAATTGCCGATTCCCGTAATACAGAGAACAATTCGAATGTTGTATTGTAACTAACAAATATCTAATTTCAACTAATATGAAAGAAATTATAATAGCGGATATAACGAATGCTTCGAATGATTCGAGATTCAGTATATCTAATATAGAGAACTGTTCCTGCAGTGTCATTTTTGCAGGAAAAAAAACTATTTAAAATCACTCGCAGCTATTGCCGGCAAATGAATTGTTGGATCCGTAATACAGAGAACAGTCATTCATTGAAGTCATTGATAAAAAAATGCGTAGGGGTCACCCCAAATTCAATAACCAGGCCCTTCAGGTCTGGGATGGATATTAAGGGGGACCCCAGCCAAAAAAAAATGGCGTAGGGTCCCCCTCAAAATCCATACCAGACCCTTATCCGAGCACGCAACCTGGCAGGCCGCAGGAAAGGAGGGGGAGACGAGAGTGGCCCCCCCTCCCGCCTGAACCGTACCAGGCCACATGCCCTCAACATTGGGAGGGTGCTTTGGGGTCCCCCCCAAAGCACCTTGTCCCCATGTTGATGAGGACAAGGGCCTCTTCCCCACAACCGTGCCCGGTGGTTGTGGGGGTCTGCGGGCGGGGGGCTTATCGGAATCTGGAAGCCCCCTTTAACAAGGGGACCCCCAGATCCCGCCCCCCCCCTGTGTGAAATGGTAAGGGGGTACAAAAGTACCCCTACCATTTCACCAAAAAAGTGGCAAAAATGGTAAAAATGACAGGAGACGGTCTTTGACAATTCCTTTATTAAAATCTTCTTTCTTCTTTCTTCATCCTTCGGTTTCTTCATCTTCTCCTTCCGTCATCTTCTTCCATCTTCTTCTTCCTTCGATTCGCTTCTTCTTCCTCCGGTCTTCTCGTCCTTCTCGTCCGGCGTCGTCCTTCTCGTCCGGCATCAGCGTCTGTTCTCGCAGGCCGCTCCTCGCAATGGGAGGCTCCCGCTCTGTGAGGCTCCGCTCCGCTGACAGGTCTTTTATAACGGAGGGCACCTGGTGACCCCGCCCCCCTCTGACGTCATGGGGAAAGCCATAGGGAATTCCACATGACGTCCCCATGCGTCAGAGGGGGGCGGGGTCACCAGGTGCCTTCGTTATAAAAGACCTGTCAGCGGAGCGGAGCCTCACAGAGCGGGAGCCTCCCATTGCGAGGAGCGGCCTGCGAGAAGAGACGCTGATGCCGGACGAGAAGGACGACGCCGGACGAGAAGGACGAGAAGACCGGAGGAAGAAGAAGCGAATCGAAGGAAGAAGAAGATGGAAGAAGATGACGGAAGGAGAAGATGAAGAAAGGAAGACCAGAAGAAAGAAGAAAGAAGATTTTAATAAAGGAATTGTCAAAGACCGTCTCCTGTCATTTTTACAATTTTTGCCACTTTTTTGGTGAAATGGTAGGGGTACTTTTGTACCCCCTTACCATTTCACACAGGGGGGGGGGGCGGGATCTGGGGGTCCCCTTGTTAAAGGGGGCTTCCAGATTCCGATAAGCCCCCCGCCCGCAGACCCCCACAACCACCGGCCAGGGTTGTGGGGAAGAGGCCCTTGTCCTCATCAACATGGGGACAAGGTGCTTTGGGGGGGACCCCAAAGCACCCTCCCAATGTTGAGGGCATGTGGCCTGGTACGGTTCAGGCGGGAGGGGGGGCCGCTCTCGTCCCCCCCTCCTTTCCTGCGGCCTGCCAGGTTGCGTGCTCGGATAAAGGGTCTGGTATGGATTTTGAGGGGGACCCCCACGCCATTTTTTTTTTTGGCCGGGGTTCCCCTTAAAATCCATCCCAGACCTGAAGGGTCTGGTATGGATATTTGGGGGGGAGCCCACGCCATTTTTTTTTTTGGCTGGGGTCCCCCTTAATATCCATACCAGACCTGAAGGGCCTGGTTATTGAATTTGGGGGGACCCCTACGCTTTTTTTTTTTTTCTGCAAAAATGACACTTTGTCATTCAAATTCATTCGTTATATCTGCTATAATAATTTCGTTCAAATTAGTTGAAATTCGATATTGGTAGTTGGATTTACTAACGATTCGTAACTATTTTTTAACGATTCGTAACGATTCGTAACTTGAAATTGAAATTCGATATTTGTAGTTGGATTCGAATTGTTCTCTGTGTTATGAGAACCAACAATTCATTAGCCGCGTTAACGATTCGTAACGATTCGTAACGATTCGTAACTTTACTAACGATTCGATACGATTCGTCCGAATTTCGTATTTCGTACGAATTCGAACGGAATTTCGTACACGAAGTACGAATTACGAATTTTTTTATATACGAAACGGGACGAAACGAAACGAAACGAATTTGTTGACAGTTCCCATGTCTAGCAGATGGATGAAATTCAGACCATGGGGTTAACAATGTCCCAGGATCCGTGACCATAATGATGTATGTATCACTGTATCATCAACTACTATACAACCAGCTTGACGGGTTTTACATGTGATTATTGCAAGTAGCTATACCAGCCACTAGCAATAATCACTGTCTTCTCCCAGCAGGCAAGGTGGGAAAGAAAATCCTAGGGATGGCAGGGTTGCAGGAAAGATATTTGCTCCATCCAGGAGCGTAACTATAGGGAGTGCAGCAGTCGCGAGTGCAACCGGGCCCTGTGCTGCAAGGGGCCCATGCGGCCCCATCTACATATACATTTTAATAATTAAAAAAACTGCTGATACCAGTGGTGGAACTACAGGGCTCACAAAAGTCGTACCTGTGACGAGCCCTGGAGTTCCACCACCGGACTCGGAGGGAAGGGCCTCGGCTGGGGTTCAGGGGGGCCCTTCATGGTTTCTTGCACAGGGGACCTGAAGGTTCTAGTTACACCACTGGCTCCATCTATGGCCAGCCTTAGTTATGCAGTCCAGAGCCAGGGAGGGTGGGAGTCGTAAATCTGAATATGATTTGGTGTTTGCTGTGTGTGCAGGGTGCGATCTCCGGTCTGGATTACAAATTGATGGATGAATACTTTGGGAACACGGACGACCCTCTGGAAAACCGAGATCACTTTCTAGACCTACAGGGCGATGTCATGTTTGTCATGCCTTCTCTAAAGATAGCAAAACTTCACAGAGGTGTGTGGCTCCAGATATCTCATTATGGCCTTCATATTGATTGATATATAGAGGAACTAGGCTGAGCACTGTTTATAGTTAAACTGAGCATGTAATATCAATCCGATCAATAACTTGGATGTATCTGATTCCCTTAAACTTTACTAAATATCTCACTTTATTTATCCTGTAAACCCAAAGACGTGATTTATATAAAACTTATTTTTTGTTCCTTCTCAGATTCCGGAGCCCCGGTCTACTTATATCATTTCCTGCGCCGTCCATCCTTGTATGGGGACAGTAGACCGGAGTGGGTGAAGGCCGACCACACAGACGAAATGGTGTTCGTTTTTGGAGCTCCCTTCGTGAGAGATGGCATTCTCTATAAACCATGTATATCGGACTGATAATTACTTTTTATTTCATAAAACATAACAGTAGTCCCCTGTCAGGACCTTCGGACTTGCTTTAATAAAATTCACCATGGAGGAGGAAACCTACTCCAACGCACAGCTGAATTCCTGTCCAGTAATTCAAGAGCTTGACACCCCAGGCAGCCTTCAGTCAGCTGCCCCTCAGGCGGTGGCCTCCCGCTCTCCTGCTCTCCTCGGGTCATCACGGCAGCAGCGGCTTCCATTTCTTCCCTCCTCCTCAGCGGCCAATCGGGAGTCTCCTCTTTTCGGCCAATCGGAAAACGGGTCTCACACCCGCTTCTGATTGGCCGGATTGAGGGTCAGTATTCATTCGCTGTTGTAACACACCTGGGTGGATTCCGGTCGCATTCTCTACGACCTGAGCCCACCTCTGGCTCTAATCAGGTGCTTCAAAAAAAAACCTGCTGCTGTAATTTATTCGCCTGGTGCCACGAAAGGTGCCGAACGCATGAATAGGAGGTGGCTGTGGTGGCCTTGGATAGATTCGTGCATGTGCAATAACTCTCATAAATGTTATGCTGTAATCCCAGGACATGGCCCGGGACACATCATTGGCTGGACAGAGGGCCAAGATCTGGGACTACACCTATGAATTCAGTACAGCTGATATGTATGTGATTGAATAGTTGATGGAGGACGCTTGTACTCTCACAACTAAATTAAATTTGTTCTTTTTTATTTCTCAGACAATTATCCAGAGGAGGAGAAGAAACTTAGCAAAATCATGATGAAATACTGGGCCAACTTTGCTCGAACAGGGTAAGGCACAACAACCCCCCCCCCCCCCCCCTGGCAGGAAGGAGATCCTGAATCTTCTTGGCCAGAGTTATCTAAGATGTTCTACCTTCCTATGACTGCTAACCATTGTATACTCCACCCTTACCCCCTTAACTTTACCTACAATTAATGAGACCACACTTGGAATGGAGTATAATTGGCCATATCAGCCTGTTATTCACAAATATTAAATATATATAACATATTTTAACACATAACAAAACTTTAACTATCAGTTGCTCCCCCTGGTGATCTTTCACAGCACTTCCCAAATTAGCTCTGTTCCACTTCTACACTGTGTGCCTTTTTCAGTACTAGGCAGGGGCGGTGCATCCATAAAGGGTGCAGGAGCGCCGCCCCCCCTCTCCTGTCACTCTCTATATACCATAGATAGATTCATGCATTGCATGAATCTATCTATGGTCGCTGCTGACACCCCCTATTCAGGTGTCCGGCCCCTTTTCGGTCACCGGGCGCCTGAATTACAGCGGTGTTTTTTACAGCGGTGTTTTTTGGAAACACCTGATTAGCGCCGTAGGCGCTAATAGGCGTCCAAAAAGGTGACAAGCGGGCGCAACGCTGTGCGTTCCTTGTCACTCAGCACTGATGTTAGCAAACCGAAAGAATTCGGTTTGCTAACATTGTACTGCCCCTTAGCCAATCAGGAGCACAGGTGCTCCTGATTGGTGCTGCGCCTATCAGGCGTCCAATCATAGCAGAGGATGAGAGGATGAGAGGAGGAGCAGGCAGGAGAGGAAATGGAGGACACGATGCCGCCGTCACCCGAGACAAGGTAAGTGCAGGGCGGGGGGGGGGCACAGTGGCAGCTTCTTTGCAAAAGCCTTCTTTGCAGGGGCTGTTTTGATGGACAAAGTGGCTGTGTTTTGATGGACAAAGTGGCTGTATTTTGATGGACAAAGTGGCTGTGTTTTTATGGGCAAAGTGGCTGTGTTTTGATGGGCAAAGTGGCTGCGTTTTGATGGGCAAAGTGGCTGCGTTTTGATGGGCACAGTGGCTGCGTTTTGATGGGCACAGTGGCTGCGTTTTAATGGGCACAGTGGCTGTGTTTTGATGGACAAAGTGGCTGTGTTTTGATGGGCAAAGTGGCTGTGTTTTGATGGGCAAAGTGGCTGTGTTTTGATGGACAAAGTGGCTGCGTTTTGATGGGCAAAGTGGCTGCGTTCTGATGGGCAAAGTGGCTGCGTTTTGATGGGCACAGTGGCTGCGTTTTAATGGGCACAGTGGCTGCGTTTTAATGGGCACAGTGGCTGCGTTTTAATGGGCACAGTGGCTGCGTTTGGTACAGTGGCTGCATTTGATGGGCTTTTTTTTTCATAATTTTATTTGCGCCCTCCCAAAAATTTTGAGCACCAGCCGCCACTGGTACTAGGCCTCCAGCCGTGTAACACCAGCTGGGAGATGACCCATTACCCACAGTGCAACCATTACCATCTTCCAGCTAAACCGTGTTAGCTGGAATACACCAGAGGGCCCATACCACTGATGAGTCCCCCACACTTCCATCTCGTAGGTTATCTTGACAACCATCAAAGACCACCATGCTGCCATGACATGTCCTTCTCGCACTGCACCTGAAATAAAGCAAAGGGAACACACAACAAAACAGTTCCCTGTCTAGCTTGCCCCTACAATGCTGCCTGGGGCAACCCCCCGCCCCCGTCCCGTCCCAATAAATAAACAACACTCCTCCCCTTGTTCCTTTTCTTCCCATACACCACTTCTTCCCATCCCCCTTCTAACTCCTGTCATGCCAGCCCTCTGCTAGCTCCAATTCTTTCAACTCACTCTGGGCCTCACTATATAGACTTTTATATCACTAGAGGGATTGCCAGCAGAAGAAAGGAGGTCCTGTTTCCTCTATATAAATCTTTGTATCCCTAAAGGGAACACCAGAAAGTGGCACCCTGGATGAATCTTTGGTAATTTCTTGCCCTCACTCATCTGTGTCTCTAAGCTTAGTAAAAATATAATCTCCTCCCTCTCTCCGTAGTAACCCAAATGGGCCTGGCCTTGCTCACTGGCCACAGTACAGCCAGGATGAAGACTATCTTCAGATTGATATTCAGCAGAAAGCAGCGCAGAGACTGAAAGACAGAAAATTCAATTTCTGGACCAAAGTTCTCCCCGAGAAGATCCGTAAGATGGCGGAGGAGGACAAAGAGCATGCCGAGCTGTAGAACTTTCCAGACCTTTCCAGAAAAACAGAAGTCATCACTCTACACTCTTCACAGGAAAATACCAAGTTAAATGTCACTAAAGACTGACAATTCAGTTCTGTGTGGAGGTTGGCTGGTTGACATACCTGACATTTTGAGGTTGATTTACTAAAGGCAAATAAACTTTGCACTTTGCAAAATGCAGTTGCACTTCTATGTTGCTGTTCTGGAGACAACCCAGAATTTGTGATTTTCTCTCATTTTTACTTTCAATGATGATGGCAAACAGGATACATAGGGATTGATTTACTAAAGGCAAATCCACTCTGCACTACAAGTGCACTGCAAGTGCATGTGTGATCTACAGCGACTGCACCTCCAAGGGCACTCTCAGTGCGTTTGTAATGCAAAGTGTATTTGCCTTTAGTAAATAAACCCCATAGAGAGGGTGAATCTCACTAATGGAAGCACAAACAGCAATAAAAACATATAATAATCAAACTTGCGCTTGTGGCTTAACCCCTGGTCCCTTGCACTGATGAACACACAATATCTCACATCTCACATGCAGTGTTCTAAATCCCCCAAACGGATTGTGCAAACTAATTGTGAGTTGTCAATTAATGAGATATTCTTCACACATGCTATCGGTATATGTGGAAACACATTAAAAAAATATATTATGCTACTTCTCCCGAGTATGGGAATACCACACTTCTTGGCAGCCTAGCTACGTACAAGTGCCAAATGGGCAAAAGTGGCGTTTAATTATGCATTTAATTTCCTGACTACCTATCACATTTTCAGAGGCCCTAAAACGCCGGGATAATATAAAGACACCAAAAATGACCCCTTTTTGGAAAGTAGACCCTAAGGTATTTGCTGAGAGGCATGTCGAAACCATGAAAGCGTTTTTTTTTTTCACAAGTTTTTCGAAAATTACAAAAAATAATGTTTCCTTTTTATTTACACAAAGTTGTCACTTTAATGAGCTATTTCCCACACATGCCATGGATATATGTGTAATTACACCCCAAAACACATTCTGCCACTTCTCCCGAGTATGGGAATACCACATGTGATAGACAGGGATGAGCCAAACACCCCCCCAGTTCGGTTTGCGTCAGAACAGACCAAAAATTTGTGCGAACACGCGAACCCCTTTAAAGTCTATGGGACTCGAATGTGAAAAATCAAAAGTGCTAATTTTAAAGGCTAATATGCAAGTTATTGTCATAAAAAGTGTTTGGGGACCCGGGTCCTGCCCCAGGGGACATGAATCAATGCAAAAAAAAGTTTTAAAAACAGAAGTTTTTCGGGAGCAGTGATTTTAATAATGCTTAAAGTGAAATATTTCTTTAAATATCGTGCCTGGGTGGTGTCTATAGTATGCCTATAAAGTGGCACATTTTTCCCGTGTTTATAACTGTCCCTTTACAAAATGACATTTCTAAAGGAATAAAAGTCATTTAAAACTGCTTGCGGCTGCATATGATGGGCACAAGTGGCTGCATTTGATGGGCACAAGTGGCTGCGTTTGATGGGCACAAGTGGCTGCATATGATGGGCACAAGTGGCTGCATTGGATGGGCACAGTGGCTGCATATAATGGGCACAAGTGGCTGCATTTGATGGACACAAGTGGCTGCATTTGATGGGCACAGTGGCTGGATATGATGAGCACAATGGCTGCATATGATGGGCACAAGTGGCTGCATATGGCTGCATATGATGAGCCCAATGGCTGCATATGATGGGTACAAGCGGCTGCATTTGATGGGCACAGTGGCTGCATATGATGGGCACAGTGGCTGCGTTTGATGGGCACAATAGCTGCATTTGATGGGCACAATGAGGCTGCAATTGATGGGGGAAGGTTTAGTATTTTTCAGTTTGTTTGCGCCCCCCAAAAATGTTGAGCACCACCCACCACTGCTGTAAGACCACCCAGAGGCAGAGGTTACCAGTTACATTCTCGCAGCAGCCTTTCCCTCCAGTCCCGTGGAGTAAGCCGAATTTGGTTGGCCTCCTGTCCTTGCTATTTATTGGGTGCTATCCGGGGGCAGGCCTCAGAAAACCCAGGAAAAAAGGTTAACACAGACTTAACCCCTCCTGAGCAGCCACTACCTATACATGGTGCAACACCTTTAACCCCATTCAAGGGGCACCCTGTAAGCACCTGCTTACAGGCATAAGAAAAATATAAAGGATGGTGTTTGACATTGAAATAATGCTCAATAATTTAACTGACAACGGAAAATGTATCAGAATGTGTGGACAGGAGACGTTCTGTACCTACAAGTTGGGCACTATGGGACCCAATGGGCTTAATGAAGATATTACTATACAGTACATACTGTAGTATAGTCTGGTTCTCTATGAGTCACCCTCTTTTTTCACATTGGTTGCTTTTAACATTTTACATATTTGATATACAGTTATCCTTTTTACTAATTAATTTACCATTTCCATAATCATCACAATTTTATCATTATTCATCATTTATAATTTTTTATGATTTATGAGCAGGGTCACATACACATATACATCCTTTTAATATATATTTATATAATGTGACAACAAAACTTTTTTCTTTGTATTGTTCATTATTTTTTATAGATTTTTGTTGCACATTTTTGATAACATGTGGTGTTATATTTCAAAATTAACCATGATTTTACCACATTTGTGATTTTATAATGCAATTTATATATACAAATAATTACATACAGTTGTGCTCAAAAGTTTGCATACCCCCGCACAAATCTGGAAATTTTGGCATGTATATTTAAAATATGACTGATTGTGCCAAAAAACTGTCTTTTATTCAAGGATAGTGATCACATGAAGTCATTTATGATCACATATTTTTTTGGCTCCTTTTAAAATCATAACACAATGATAACAGAAATCACCCAAATGGCCCCGGTCAAATGTTTACATATCCTGGAATGTTTGGCCTTGGTACAGACACGTAACGTGGCACACACAGGTTAAAATGGCAATTAAAGTTAATTGTCCACATTTGTGGCTTTTTAAATCACAATTAGTGTCTGTGTATAAATAGTCAATGAGTTTGTTAGCTCTCACATGGATGCACTAAGCAGGCTAGATACTAAGCCATGGGGAGCAGAAAAGAACAGTCAAAAGACCTGCGTAACAAGGTAATGAAACTTTACAAAGATGAAAAAGGATATAAAAATATATCCAAAGCCTTGAATATGCCAGTCCGTACTGTTCAATCATTTAATAAGTGAAAAATTTGGGGATCTCTTGATACCAAGACAAGGTCAAGTAGATCAAGAAAGATTTCAGTCACAATTGCCACAGGAATTGTTCAGGATACAAAGAAAAACCCACAGGTAACCTCATGAGAAATACAGGCTGCTCTGGAAAAAGACGGTGTGTTTTTTTTTTAAGGAGCACAATACGATAATACTTGAACAAAAAAGAGCTGCATGGTCAAGTTGCCAGAAATAAGCCTTTACATGCTTCATTGTTTTTTATTTGTGGCATTGGAGCAGTAAAGGCTTCCTTCTGACAGCTCAACCATGCACCTTTTTTTTGTTCAAGTATCATTGAATTGTGCTCCTTAAAAACAACCACACCGTCTTTTTGGAGAGCAGCCTGTATTTCTCCTGCGATTACCTGTGGGTTTTTCTTTGTATCCTGAGCAGTGGCGGCTGGTGAAGTTTTTGATTGGGTGGCATATTTTTTTGACCCCCTCCCACTTCTCATAAACCACACCCCTTATAGAATCCACTCACTCCGTCCCCTGTATTCCACTTGCTTCCACCCATAGTGTCAGGAGTATACAGTCCCAGCATCACAGGACAGATTATATATCTCAGCATCACAGGACAGAGTATATAGCTCAGCCTTGCAGATCATGGTATATAGCCCATCCTAGCAGATCATGATATATGACACAGCCTCGCAGATCATGGTATATAGCACAGCCTTGCAGATCATGGTATATAGCACAGCCTCTCAGATCATGGTATATAGCACAGCCTCACAGATCATGGTATATAGCACAGCCTCACAGATCATGGTATATAGCACAGCCTCGCAGATCATGGTATATAGCACAGCCTTACAGATCATGGTATATAGCACAGTCTTGCAATAGCACAGCCTCGCAGGTTATAGTATATAGCACAGCCTCACAGATTATGGTATATAGCACAGCCTCGCAATAGCACAGCCTCGCAGGTCATGGTATATAGCACAGCCTCACAGATCATGGTATATAGCACAGCCTTGCAGATCATGGTATATAGCACAGCCTAACAGATCATGGTATATAGCACAGCCTCGCAATAGCACAGCCTCGTAGGTCATGGTATATAGCACAGCCTCACAGATCATGGTATATAGCACAGCCTCGCAATAGCACAGCCTCGCAGATCATGGTTTTATTTATTTTTTTTTATTTTAGGCTTCCCAGCCTAGAGGTGAGATGTGGGGTCTTAATGACACCATATCTCACTGTAAAGAGGCCCGATCATGCCATTTTCCTATTACAAGGAATGTTTACATGCCGTGTACAGGGGGTCCCCTACTTACAAACATCCGACTTACAAACGACTCCTACTTACAAACGGAAGGAGACAACAGGAAGTGAGAGGAAATCCACCCCTAGGAAGGGAAATTCACTCCTGTAAGAGTTAATATGGGAAAAAGCTGTCTCCACTGATGCTTTATCACCAGTCCATGCTTCCCTAACAACCCAAAATTTTCAAAATCCAATTGTCATTGGGACAGAAGGTGAGGTGAAATCTTCTGAACAGGGGCACAGACAGCAAAACAAATGTTACAGGGGTGATAACCCTTCTCTATGCTATCAAAAAAACTTAAAAATAGATTTTTTGGCTGGAGCTACACTTAAAAAATGTACCTGTTCCGACTTACAAACAGATTCAACTTAAGAACAAACCTACAGTCCCTATCTTGTTTGTAACCCGGGGACCCCCTGTAATAGGAATAAAAGTGATAATTTTTTTTTTTTTTTTTTAAAGTGTCAAACTAAAAAAGATATATTTTTTTTTAATGTGCCCCTGTCCCCGTGAGCTCGCACGCAGAAGCGAATGATACGTAAGTCCCGCCCACATATGAAAATGGTGTTCAAACCACACATGTGTGGTGACGCCACAAACATTAGAGCGTGAGCAATAATTCTAGCCCTAGACCTCCTCTGTAACTCAAAATATGTAACCAGTAAAACATTTTAAATCGTCGCATATGGGGATTTTTAAGTACCGAAGTTTGGCGGCATTCCATGAGCGTGTGCAATTTTGAAGCAGGACATGTTAGGCATCTATTTACTCGGCGTGACTTCATATTTCACATTATGCAAAAAAACTGGGCTAACTTTACTGTTTTGTGTTTTTTTTATAGCTCGAAAACTGTTTTTTTTTTTTAAAAAAAAAAACACGTTCGAAAAAATTGCTGCGCAAATACTGTCCGAGATAAAAAGTTGCAATGGCCACCATTGTATTTTCTAGGGTCTTTGCTAAAAAACATATATAATGTTTGGGGGTTCTATGTAATTTTCTAGCAAAAAAAAATATAATTTTTACATGTAGAGAAATGTCAGAATTGGCCTGGATGGTAAGTGGTTAATACAGATGCACATACAAGTGGCATGATAGGACCCAATACATGAAATGCATTTTTGTACTTGGACCCACTTTATTTAAACCTGATAGGATGCTTACAATAGTCAGCTTTTATTTAAACTATATATAATGTTAGGTTGCTGCATGATTGAGCCCAGAGATCCAGGTGGGCAACCAGTGAGCCTGGAAATCCAGGGGGCAACCAGTGTGCCCAGGGATCCAAGAGGATAACCAGTCAGCCCAGAGATCCAGAGGGACAACCAGTGAGGAAGGACATTTTCCAAGGAATATCCAAGGTAGAGCCACCATCCATTAGGAGCCATGGAGCTGCACTCCATGGATGAAGTCTATAGAAGGCTGCAATATCTTGCTGTGTAAGAAGAGGGGCTGCAGCAGACTGGGGCAGGAGATGGCTGCTGGTGACCTGTGATCAGGATGGACATTTGCTGTTTTTTCTGCTACTTGTCTAGGCTATAGGATTCTCTCCATCTGGAGCTGCACAGAAAGGTAGGACCGCTCTATATCATCAGGTGTCTGTGGGGAGACTGTGTTACATGTAGTGCACAACAAAATTTAGTGATCCAAATATCAGGACAGGGCTGCCTCTTACCTTGGCTTTCAGCTCCGCTCGGGCCATGCAAAGAACGGAGCTGCCGACGTCACTTCTGGTTTTCGTCTATTCCACGAAACCCGTAAGTAACCTCAAATATAAAAAACAATGCTTCAGCCCATAGTGATTCTACGGCCTGCAAATGAAGCGCCACATCTGCAATCTCGTGATTGCATTGATGTGGCGCTTCCCATAGTGCACTGTGTCCAGTGCCCGAACACAGTGCACTTAGTTAAAGGACATTTTTTTTAAATAATTTTTTCTTAAAGGGGCCGTTTAAAAAAAAATTATTTTTTGTTACATTTTTTTTTTGGTGACTACAGGGGGGGGGGGGGGGCGGTGCCCGTACGCCCCCTATGGACAGGCCACCACTGATCCTGAGCAATTCTTCCGTCAGTTGTGGCTGCAATCTTTCTTGGTCTACCTGACCTTGGCTTGGTATCAAAAGAGCCCCAAACTTTCCACTTCTTAATAAGGTATTAAACAGTACTGACTGGCATATTCAAGGCTTTTGATATCTTTTTATATCCTATTCCATGTTTATAATGATCCATTACTTTGTTACGCAGATCTTTTGACTGTTCTTTTCTACCTCCTCATGGCTCATGCCGCGTGCACATGATCGGAAATTCTGCCAGCAAAAGTCCGATGAGAGCTTTTGGTCGGAAAATGCGACCGTGTGTATGCTCCATCAGACTTTTGCTGGCAGAATTCCAACCAGCAAAAGATTGAGAGCAGGTTCTCAATTTTTTGGTCGGAAAAAGTTCCGATCGGAAATTCCGATCGCCTGTACCAACTCCGACGCGCAAAATTCCTATGCATGCTCGGAAACAATTTGACTCATGCTCGGAAGCATTGAACTTAAATAAATAAATGGCTTCATGTGATCACTATCCTTAAATAAAAGACAGTTTTTTGGCATGATCAGTCGTATTTCCAATATTAATGCCAAAATTTCACAATTTCTGCCAGGGTATGCAAACTTTTTAGCACAACTGTATATATTGCTAATTTTTTATTGATTGTTTTGACATTTGATTTGTTTATGTATTATATTTTTTATTATGTAATCGGTACATTTATTTTATACCAACGTGGCTGTGGCGTTGTGAGTGGCTTCACATAAACTTTTGTAATCATTCCGCCTCTTCCCCTCCTGTTTTATTTAAACACTTCATAATGTATAAAAAGGAGGATATCGAGCTCAGAGTAGACAAATCATTTTTTTGTTATTTAACAGAAACTGGTTGAGTCACAAAAACTGATCCCCCCCACATGCCACAAAGAATAAAAAACACATGAAAACAAATGAACACTATCCTCTTGAAGACTTTGGTACTTCCCAGGAACGTGTTGGTTCCTACCGACGGATGTATATCAGGGGTCAAGTCCTGGGGAAAAAAGTGTGGGAACTCCCACCCAAGATCCACTCGCCCACCAAAAAAAAAAAAAAAAATGATATGCTCATATGCACGAACACTTCAAAAGTGGTATTTTTCATCCAATTTTCGTATTGTGTGTATGAAGCTTAATTGTTAGTACATAAAAAAAAAAACAATCCTCAATAAACATAAGTACGGTAATTCTCTGAATAATCAGCATTCATTCAATTGTGCTTCCATGCAAATGTGAACATCGTGTTCTGATCTTTATTGGGGAATGTTATTTTGTATATAGAGTGTTTATGTGGTGAGTTTATACTTTTCATTGAACAGAGTTTGGATAACACAGGGTTAAACGGAAAGGTCATAAATGAACTGCACATTATCTGGACAGAATGCTTGGGGAGATAGTGATGTGTTCCTGCTTAGGAGATGTATGTTAGCTTGGGGGGGGCTGCAAACTCTGCAGGGCTCCAACACACACTCGCTGCTATTCCAACCCTTCACATATTTCCACATAAACTTCCCTCCTGGCATTAAACTTTGCCAACATATACCCATGGCATGTGTGGGAAATAGCTCATTAAAGTGACAACTTTGTGTAAATAAAAGGAAACATTATTTTTTGTAATTTTCTAAAAACTTGTGAAAAAAAAAAAAAGCTTTCATGGATTCGACATGCCTCTCAGCAAATACCTTAGGGTGTCTACTTTCCAAAAAGGGGTCATTTTGGGTGTCTTTATATTATCCCGGCATTTTAGGGCCTCTGAAAATGTGATAGGTAGTCAGGAAATCAAATGCATAATTAAACGCCACTTGAGAGGCTGAAGGTGCCCATTGGATTTTGGGCCCTTGTACGTAGCTAGGTTGCCAAGAAGTGTGGTATTCCCATACTCGAGAGAAGTAGTATTATATGTTTTTTTAATGTGTTTCCACATATACCGATAGCATGTGTGAAGAATATCTCATTAATTGACAACTCACAAATAGTTTGCACAATCCGTTTGGGGAATTTAGAACACTGCTTGTTTGCAAAAAATTGTGCTTAATACCTGGGGAGATATTGTGTGTTCATCAGTGCAAGGGACCAGGGGTTAAGCCACAAGCGCAAGTTTGATTATTATATGTTTTTATTGCTGTTTGTGCTCCCATTATGGAGATTCACCCTCTCTATGGGGTTTATTTACTAAAGGCAAATCCACTTTGCACTACAAGTGCACCGAGAGTGCCCTTGGAAGTGCAGTCGCTGTAGATCACACATGCACTTGCAGTGCACTTGTAGTGCAGAGTGGATTTGCCTTTAGTAAATCAATCCCTATGTATCCTGTTTGCCATCATCATTGAAAGTGAAAGTAAGATAAAATCCCAAATTCCGGGTTGTCTCCAGAACAGCAACATAGAAGTGTAACTGCATTTTGCAAAGTGCACAGTTTATTTGCCTTTAGTAAATCAACCTCAAAATGTCAGGTATGTCAACCAGCCATCCTCCACACAGAACTGAATTATCAGTCTTTAGTGACATTAAACTTGGTATTTTCCTGTGAAGAGTGTAGAGTGATGACTTCTGTTTTTCTGGAAAGGTCTGGAAAGTTCTACAGCTCGGCATGCTCTTTGTCCTCCTCCGCCATCTTACGGATCTTCTCGGGGAGAACTTTGGTCCAGAAATTGAATTTTCTGTCTTTCAGTCTCTGCGCTGCTTTCTGCTGAATATCAATCTGAAGATAGTCTTCATCCTGGTTGTACTGTGGCCAATGAGCAAGGCCAGGCCCATTTGGGTCACTACGGAGAGAGGGAGGAGATTATATTTTTACTAAGCTTAGAACCACAGATGAGTGAGGGCAAGAAATTACCAAAGATTCATCCAGTGTGCCACTTTCTGGTGTTGTAGGGATACAAAGATGTATCTAGAGGAAACAGGACCTCCTTTCTTCTGCTGGCAATCCCGCTAGTGATATAAAAGTCTATATCGTGAGGCCCAGAGTGAGTTGAAAGAATTGGAGCCAGCAGAGGGCTGGCATGACAGGAGTGAGAAGGGTTACATCAAGGGTTAAAGAGAATAGGGTAAAGGTAGGGGAGTGGTGTATGGGAAGAATAGGAACAAGGGGAGGAGTGTCGTTCATTTATTGGGACGGGCAGCCCCGGGCCGCATTGCAGGGGGTAGGCTAGCCAGGGAACAGTTTCCCACGCACCCTCCCTGTTTTGTTGTGTGTTCACTTTGCTTTATTTCAGGTGCAGTGCGAAAAGGACATGTCATGGCAGCATGGTGGTCTTTGATGGTTGTCAAGACAACCTACGAGACGGAAGTGTGGGGGACTCATCAGTGGTATGGGCCCTCTGGTTTATTCCAGCTAACACGGTTTAGCTGGAAGATGGTAATGGTTGCACTGTGGGTAATGGGTCATCTCCCAGCTGGTGTTACACGGCTGGAGGCCTAGTACTGAAAAAGGCCCGCAGTGTAGAAGTGGAAAAGAGCTAAGTTGGGAAGTGCTGTCAAAGACCACCAGGGGGAGCAACTGATAGTTGAAGTTTTGTTATGTGTTAAAATATGTTATATATATTTAATATGTGTGAATAAAAGGCTGCTATGGCCAATTATACTCCATTCCAAGTGTGGTCTCATTAATTGTTAGGTAAAGTTAAGGGGGTAAGGGTGGAGTATACAATGGTTAGCAGTCATAGGAAGGTGGAACATCTTATCTACCCAGGCCAAGAAGATTCAGGATCTCCTTCCTGCTGCTGGTGATCCCTCTAGTGATAATTTGGAAGCTCAGCTCAGCCAAAACTTTAATGTTTACTTTGCATGGAGTGGAGTAGTGTTGGGTCCTCCATTAATTGGATTACTGTATTATCAATGAGCAGAATTCACTTCTTGTGTTATGGGGGAGAAGTCATTGTGCCTTACCCTGTTCGAGCAAAGTTGGCCCAGTATTTCATCATGATTTTGCTAAGTTTCTTCTCCTCCTCTGGATAATTGTCTGAGAAATAAAAAAGAACAATTTAGTTATGAGAGTACAAGCGTCCTCCATCAACTATTCAATCACATACATATCAGCTGTTCTGAATTCATAGGTGTAGTCCCAGATCTTGGCCCTCTGTCCAGCCAATGATGTGTCCCGAACCATGTCCTGGGATTACAGGATAAAATTTATGTGAGTTATTGCACATGTACAGTAACTCAAAAGGGCATTTATGGGGGTCAGGACTGTGAGTGGGAACAGGTCTACGATAGATGAAAGGAGCTTCTGTAAATCTCAGAAGCTATTTAAAGCCAACTTAAAGGGGAGGTCCGGTTAAAAAAATAAAATTTAAAAGTCAGCAGCTACAAACACTGTAGCTGCTAACTTTTAATAAGGACACTTACCTGTTCAAGGAGCCAGCGATGTCGGCCACCCGAGGCCGATCCATCCACTAGATCGGGTGCCGGCGCCGCCATCTTAACGAAGGGAAGCAGGCAGTGGAGCCTTGCGGCTTCACTGCCTGTCTCCTACTGCGCATGCACGAGTCACATGGCGCTTTGTGAATGGGGCGCGCTGTGTTCTGGGACACACACAGTTCCCAGAACACAGCGCGCCCCATTCCCCAGAAGACAACGCGAGGAGGAGAAGACTGAAAATCACCGTAGTGTAGGAAGTGGCAGATTAGGACTATCTGCCTAGCAACAGCCATTTCTGGCAAGTTAATAAACAAAATTTTCTTAATTTTTTTGGAGCATATTTATGCAATTTTTTTCTCTTAGAGTGGACCTTCCCTTTAACAATAAAACCTTTAAAAATTACCTTCCTTTCACCTTCCAATGTATTTCAGAAAAAAAGGCAACATTTTACCAAAACTGTCAGATTTATGTTGAAATTTGGGGATTTGAACACTCCCTATTTTGCTCATCCCTAATGGTTACATTGTTCTTTTATTTCTCTATTCATAGACGGGGCTTCAGAAAGGTAGAGGATGATCACCCTATCAGATATTTTAATTTTGGAGTTACTTTTAATATGAAATGTCTGGTACACACGTTTAGACATGTGCGATTAGTTTTGTTACTGAGGCTGGGTTCACACTTATGCGAATTGGATGTGGATTTTCACGCATCCAATTTGCATGACAGAAGACTGTGACCGGCTCTCAATGGAACCGGTTCACACACCTTCAGGGCAGCCGCGGTCCGCACTGGAAAAGGGTCCTGTGCACCTTTAGCTCAGTTTCAGGCAACAATTCGGACCCGATTTGTCCCCTGAAACAGTGAACAGGGATGCACCGGACCCCCTGCTGTGAGCCGCAGCCGCAGCTAGTGTGAACCCAGCCTCATCGAATTTTGGACAACATTTTTGTTATTTGGAGATTCAGATGTATCTGAATTTCCAAATCACAAAAGTGGCAAGTCCCAAATAATTTATAATGAAACAATTTATCTGAATTTGAATTAAAAAATTAATTTGAACTCGAAATGGAAACATACTGCAAAGAATACAGTAAGGTATAAAAGAGAAATAAGATAATGATTCCTACTTAGGTTTATTTAGAGAATAGAAAATAATAGAATAAAACAATAGAATAGAGCAGAATAGAATATAATAGAACAAAACAGAATAGAATAGAGCAGAATATAATAGAATAGAACCAATAGAAAAGAATAGAATAAAACAGAATAGAATAGAAAATAAAATAGAATAGAAAAAATAGAATAGAATAAAATAGAGCAAATATAGCCATCTTCCGAAATTCTAATTTCGAATACATTTGAATTACACATTTCACCTTTTGAAACTATTTGAAAATAACGAATATACGAAAAGAAAATCAGAATAATTGAAATGAATTCCGAAAGCAAATCATTCTAACATAGCGAAACAAATTTTTTGGTTGTGCACATCTCTACTCACATTCCCTCCTCACAGTTTTTTTTTTTACCCCAACACTTCATATTCCTGATATGTGTCTGCTGTACCATGTACTTGTATCAGAAAGTATCCCGTTCTCTTTGTATTGCTTTCTTTGTGTGAAATTCCTGGTGTTCCTGCCAGTCCCTCTGCCTGACCACACTAAGCAGGAGAACACCCTAGCAGTTCTCTAGCTATGCTGGGAACTTGGTGTGCTCTCCTCCAATGATCAGACTTGTCCTGACACACCCCGCCTGCACAACCATTTACTGGGAAGCTTAGTGTGCTGCTCTTTTTCCTCCCCCAGCTCTTATGCACCTGAGAACAGAGGGAATGTGATCACTTATAAAAAGAGAAATAGGTATTTATAATGTTTTTTTATATCTATACAAACATGTTTTGCCTTTCACTTCTATTTTAAACTGAATGGGTTGGTTAACAAGGTGATCTTTTACAATCACTTTAAAGCAGATTAAAATTGAAAAAAAAAAAAATAAAAAAAATATATTGCCAGGCGGGTGGAATTTTTGGCTGAAGAGAGACTACAAAAAAAAAATTGTTCTTTCTCCCAGCAATTTTCTATTTTCTATGTACACTGAATGGTGCCTGCTCTGTGCAGTGTACACTGTCAGCTCTTGGTCCAAGTGCAGGGCTGATGAAGCACCTATCAGTGACGGCCCATCCATTAGGGGCGCCGCCCCCTCTCTCCAGGCCACCCCCTATATGCAATGGATAGATTCATTTATAGCATAAATCTATCCAAGGCCACCACAGCCACCTCCTATTCATGCGTTCGGCACCTTTCGTGGCACCAGGCGAATAAATTACAGCAGCAGGGTTTTTTTTGAAGCACCTGATTAGAGCCAGAAGCGGGCTCAGGTCGTAGAGAATGCGACCGGAACCCACCCAGGTGTGTTACAACAGCAAATGAATACTGACCCTCAATCCGGCCAATCAGAAGCAGGTGTGAGACCCGTTTTCCGATTGGCCGAAAAGAGGAGACTCCCAATTGGCCGCTGAGGAGGAGGGCCCGCGGAGAGCAGGAGAAAGGGAGGCCACCGCCTGAGGGGTAAGTGCTACCGACCGCCTGAGGGGGGGCTGGCATACTGTTTGACACCCCCCCAAAAAAAAAATTCCACCACTGGCTCCTATGTGCATCACATCATCATTGGCCATCCATTGGCTAAAGAGCTCAACCCAAAAGACTTTACAACGCAGATGACATTATGAGGTGCAGTGGAGATAGATGCCTGGACCTGTCAGCAATGGAGGACAGCACAGAAAAGGCTGACTGAAGGCTGCCTGGGGTGTCGAGCTCTTGAATTACTGGACAGGAATTCAGCTGTGCTTTGGAGTAGGTTTCCTCCTCCATGGTGAATTTTATTAAAGCAAGTCCGAAGGTTCTGACAGGGGACTACTGTTATGTTTTAGGAAATAAAAAGTAAATATCAGTCCGATATACATGGTTTATAGAGAATGCCATCTCTCACGAAGGGAGCTCCAAACACGAACACCATTTCATCTGTGTGGTCGGCCTTCACCCACTCCGGTCTACTGTCCCCATACAAGGATGGACGGCGCAGGAATTGATAGAAGTAGACCGGGGCTCCGGAATCTGAGAAGGAACAAAAAATACGTTTTATATAAATCACGTCTTTGGGTTTACAGGATAAATAAAGTGTGATATTTATTAAAGTTTAAGGGAATCAGATACATCCAAGTTATTGATCGGATTGATATTACATGCTCAGTTCAACTATAAACAGTGCTCAGCCTAGTTCCTCTATATATCAATCAATATGAAGGCCATAATGAGGTATCTGGAGCCACACACCTCTGTGAAGTTTTGCTATCTTTAGAGAAGGCATGACAAACATGACATCGCCCTGTAGGTCTAGAAAGTGATCTCGGTTTTCCAGAGGGTCATCCGTGTTCCCAAAGTATTCATCCATCAATGTGTAATCCAGACCGGAGATCGCACCCTGCACACACAGCAAACACCAAATCATATTCAGATTTACGACTCCCACCCTCCCTGGCTCTGAACTGCATAACTAAGGCTGGCCATAGATGGAGCCAGTGGTGTAACTAGAACCTTCAGGGCCCCAGTGCAAGAAACCATGAAGGGCCCCCTGAACCCCAGCCGAGGCCCTTCCCTCCGAGTCCAGTGGTGGAACTCCAGGGCTCGTCACAGGTACGACTTTTGTGAGCCCTGTAGTTCCACCACTGGTATCAGCAGTTTTTTTAATTATTAAAATGTATATGTAGATGGGGCCGCATGGGCCCCTTGCAGCACAGGGCCCGGTTGCACTCGTGACTGCTGCACTCCCTATAGTTACACCCCTGGATGGAGCAAATATCTTTCCTCCAACCCTGCCATCCCTAGTATTTTCTTTCGCACCTTGCCTGCAGGGAGAAGACAGTGATTATTGCTAGTGGCTGGTATAGCTACTTGCAATAATCACATGTAAAATCCGTCAAGCTGGTTGTATAGTAGTTGATGATACAATGATACATACATCATTATGGTCACGGATCCTGGGACACTGTTAACCCCATGGTCTGAATTTCATCCATTTGCTTTCTAGGTGGGTGCACTCAAATCACAGCCATTATATGGGTTAGTCCTGGCCAGATCTCCTTCTAGAAAGGTGGTAACCACCCATCATGCCCACTTTATGGTTTGGCCTCACCAAGATTCCACTAAATATGTTGGAATTGCCAACTCATGGCCCCAATCACCACGATTGATGCTTATTTGTTACTGTGTCTGTGTAGTAACTCAAGGCTAATGCTGTGATCCCAGGATGTGGCCCAAGACAATCTAAAGGAGACTGTACAATCAGATTGTAATGTGTGTGCTGATTATTTTCCAGACTGTAACAATGTATCTATGGGGCATTTTATGAGCTCCATGTAAGGATTAGGCATAGCTCCCAACTGTCCCTGATTTGGAACAAAGTCCCTCTGTCCCTCATTTTGGTCTGATCTATATAGTTGTATATAACAATGCACTTTTTAATCTTTCAAAACCAGATTCCCAGTGCTAAACCTTTCATACAATCTCTAAATGTCTGCATCTGTGGCAGGGGGTGTGCCCTATGCCTACATACTTAGTAGGTGTCAAAGTTACATAGCTAGTCTGGTTGAACAAAGACACATCCATTTCAACCAATAAAAGAAAAAAAAAAGAAGAAAAAATATGATACATTCCTATATACACAATCCTATACCTATAGTTGATCCAGAGGAAGGCAATTAAAAAGCAAAGCATGATCCAATTTTCTCCAGCAGGGAAAAAAAAATACTTCCTGATCCCCTGAGAGGCAATTGGATATTCCCTGGATCAACTTTACCTATAAATGTTAGTATCCAGTCATAATATGTACTTTTAAGAAAGAATCCATGGCTTTTTTTAAAGCAATCTACTGCGCTGGCCAGAACCACCTCTGGAGTCTATTCCACATTTTCACAACTCTTACTGTGAAGAAACCTTTCCGTAATTGGAGATTAAATCTCTTTTCCTCTAAATGTAAAGACCTTGTCCTCTGTGATGACCTTAAAGTGAATAACTCAACACCAAGTTCACTATAGAGACCACTTATGTATTTATATATGGTGATCACATCCCCCTTAATCTCCTCTTCACAAGAGAGAATTAATTCAGTTCCTCTAATCTTTCCTCACAGCTGAGCTCCTCCATGCCTTTTATCAGTTTGGTTCCCCTCCACTTTCTCCAGTTCCCCAATATACTTTTTGTGAATTAGTGCCCAAAACGGAACTGCATAGTCCCTTGTTTCAAAAAGTTGTGCGGTATGGGATTAGGAGAGATTTACATTAAAGCATCATTCCACATAAACTAAAGGTGGAGCCTGGTGGGCTTTTAATATCCTATATTGACTACGGGGAAGAGATTTTATGCCAATAGTCCCTAGCCCTGACCCTCCCTACCAATACCTTTCCGACCGCCACCACCTTGGGTTTCTTGCAGCCCAGACACTGGTGGGATAAAATAATTCATGTATGTACATCTGGTGGAGAGAAATCCTTTCGCACTCAATTACCATCCATTAGACATAAAAAATCTCAGAGGCCTTACCAGAAATGGAGAACGTCTCATCTCCGATTGGATTGATTCCTTTGGCAGCCCGTTCATGTAATCAGCTCCCAGACCCTGGTCCACAAACACATAGATTACCAAAGCTGCTTTTCACATCAAGAAATCTATTCTGCTCCTCTCCAGTGACCCCACTAACTGCCAGCTTCATAGAGAGAAAACTCAAAAATCCTGAATCCTACTGACAACGCCCAGCATAGGGTTCCGCCATCTTACTTCTCATGTCTTATCTCCAGCCACCTGCGCTTTTCAGTATTATTATTATTATACAGGAAGTACAGTATATAGAGTCAATAGTTTGAGCAGCGCTTTACAACGTGAGGGCATATAATCCAGTTAAAATACAATTCAATACAGGAGAAATAAGAAGGCCCTGCTCGCTAGAGCTTACAATCTAAAAGGGAGGGTCAAGTGATACAAAAGGTAATAACTGTGGGGGATGAGCTGATAGAGAAAATAAAAGTACAGTTGTTAGGTGAGAGCAGGATAGGCTTCTCTGAAGGGAAAAGTTTTCAGGGATTGCCTAAAAGTGGATAGAGTAGAAGATATTCAGACTGGGTAGGGAAATCATAAGGATAGGAGAGGCTCGGGAGAAGTCCTGGAGGTGAGCATGGTAGGAGGTGACAAGGGAACTAGAGAGCAGAATGTCTTGGGAGAAACGAAGAGAACGATTTGGTCGGTATTTTGAGACTAGGTTAGTGATGGGGGCCTGAGTTGTGGATGGTTTTGTAAGTTATTGTTAGTATTTTGAATTGAATTCATTGGATGAGTGGCAGCCAATGGAGGGATTGGCAGAGAGGGGTAGCAGAGGGGTAGTAAGGTGGATGAATCTGGCAGCAGTATTCATGATAGATTGAAGGAGGGATAGCCTAGCCTATTTAAAAGGTAAACCAATGAGGAGGGAATTGCAGTAGACGAGGCAAGAGATAACCAGGGAGTGAATTAGGAGCTTTCGGTTGTCATTGGTTAGGAAGGGGCGTATTTTGGAGATGTTGGGGTGGCAAGTTTGTAAAGTGATTGGATGTGGGGCCAAAAGGAGAGTTTAGAGTCCAGGACTACACCTAGGACCTTGGCATGCAGGGATGGGTTGATGGTTGGAGGATCCCGATAGAGAAAGGAGGAGGAGGGGAGGAAGTAGAATTGTAAGTGACACTGAAGGTGTGGTGGGATAGGTAGGATGAGAGCCAGCAAAGAGCACAGTCTCCGGGACCAAATGAGTGGAGTTTTTTGAGGAGGAGGGGGTGGTCAACCGTATCAAAGGCAGCTGAAAGGTCCAGAATAGGGGTACAGAATAGTGTCCATTGGTTTTTGCTGTTAGTAAATCGTTTGTGAGTCTTAGTAGAGCAGTTTCTGTGGGGTGTTGAGGGCAAAATCCAGACTGAACGGGATTGAGAAGGTTATTCTCTATAAAAGGTGGTCACTCAGTTGGTTGTAGACCAGGCGTTGAAGGAGTTTGAAAGAAAGGGGGAGCAAGGAGATGGGGCATAGGTTGTTAAGATTGGTGGGGTCAAAGAAAGGCATTTTAAGTATGGGGGCGATCAGAGAATGTTTTAGAGAGTTGAGGAAGGGGACAGGTGGTTAGGTGAACATTAGAAAAAAGTTGAGCAACCTCGTCTATAGTAGCAGGGTTGAATATGGGAAGTGCTGATTGCACCTGTGGACATGGGGTGTTAAGTGGGGGGGGATATCTGTAGAGTGAAGATGTCATCACAAATTAAATCTCTTATGCCCTGTACACACGGTCGGACTTTCCGACGGAAAATGTGTGATCGGATTGTGTTGTCGGAAAACCTGACCGTGTGTGGGCTCCATCTGACTTTTCCCGTCGGAATTTCCAACACAAAGTTTGAGAGCTGGACCTAAAATTTTCCGACAACAAAATCTGATCGTTTAAATTCCGATCGTGTGTAGACAATTCCGACAGGTAAAGTGCCACGCATGCTCAGAATAAATTAAGAGACAAAAGCTATTGGCTACTGGCCCGTTTATAGTCCCGACGTACGTGTTATGCCCCGTACACACAGTCGGATATTCCGATGGATTATGTTGTCGGAAAATCCGATCGTGTGTGGGCTCTAGCAGGAGCAGGATCTAAAATTTTCCGACAACAAAATCCGATCCGACTTTTTACGATCGTTTGTAGAGAATTCCGACGGACAAAGTGCCATGCATGCTCAGATCAAATTACGAGACCAAAGCTATTGGCTACTAGCCTCTACGTAGTTCCGTCGTATGCAACGAACGTCACCACGTTCCGAACGATCGGATTTTCCGACAACTTTGTCCGACCGTGTGTATGCAACACCAGTTTTGGACAAAATGCGGTGGAAAAAGTCTGACGAATTTTGTGGTCGAAAGCTCTGTCCTTGTGTACGGGGCAATAGACGTCACCTCGTTCAGAACGATTGGATTTTCCGACAACTTTGTGCGACCGTGTGTATGCAAGACAAGTTTGACCCAAAATCCGTCGGAAAAAATCTGACAGATTTTGTCGTCGTAATGTCCGACCGTGTGTACAGGCCATTAAGGTTTGACCTAATAATATATGGTTTTGGTAAATCTGAAGGAAAAAAATCTACATAAAATTGTATCCAGCTTTAGCCTTACGCCACAGACGCTTAAGAGTATGTTTTTTGAAGCTTCTGGTGTCATCTGTTTGCCAGGGTTGTAGGGGTTCAGGGGCCTGATTCTGTGTGCAGTGAGGGGGGTGAGCTCATCCAGGGATCTATTGTAGACAGAAGTGGCTAGATGGGGGCAGGACAGGAGTGAGATTTTGTCACAGAGGTGATCAGTCGTAGAATAGAGAAGAGAAGTGATGAAGGTTTCTATGGTTAATTGTTAGGTCTTTGGAGGGAGAGGTGGTGGAAGACAGGGAGAGAGCAAAACTAATAAGGTGGTGATCAGAGAGAGGAAAATGATTGTTGGAGAGGTTGCATGGAGTGCACAGGTAGGAGAATACAAGGTCGAGGGTGTTGCTATCAGTGCGAGTAGAAGCATGTACCCATTGCTTCAGGTCAATACCAACAAGCTGACATCTTTCCTCACCGCTACCCCCTGTATCTACTAGACCAGTGATGGCGAACCTTGGCACCCCAGATGTTTTGGAACTACATTTCCCATCATGTCCTTCCTCACATGCTCATGCACTCTGCAGTGTAGTGTAGCATCATGGGAAATGTAGTTCCAAAACATCTGGGGTGCCAAGGTTCGCCATCACTGTACTAGACTCTCAATAAACAAAGCCTGTGCTGCACCTATTCTTCAGAACTCACAACCTTCCTCGATGATCACCAGGATTTCTCCAGTACTGCACCCATTCTATGGAACTCACCACTTTCACTACCATCTCTAAGGCTACTTTCACACTGGAGCGGTGGGGGCGCTGGCGGTAAAGCGGCGCTATATTTAGCGCCGCTTTACCGGCGTTTTAGCGGCGCATTGCGGCCGCTCGCGGGGTGTTTTTACCCCCCGCGAGCGGCCAAAAAAGGGTCAATACCGCCCGCAAACCGCCGCTGTAGCGGCGTTTTGCGGGCGGGTTCGGCGCGCTCCCCCATTGTTTTCAATGGGACCGGGCGCTATAGGAGCGGTAAATATACCGCTCCTATAGCGAGCCAAAGATGCGGCTTGCAGGACATTTTTGAGCATCCTGCAAGCGCACCGCTTCAGTGTGAAAGCCCTCGGGCTTTCACACTGAAGGAACAGCAACAGCTGTTTCGGGTCGGTTTGCAGGCGCTATTCTTAGCGCAATAGCGCTTGCAAACCGCCCCAGTGTGAAAGGGGCCTAAGATTTCTACTT
>CM053034.1:26830425-26840608 GCA_028564925.1 Lithobates sylvaticus
GCCGGCCAAACAAGTAGATACCGGGTTTATGCAAGCCTAGCTGCTGCCTAGAACAACGATGGATTGAGCTTAAGGTCTCATTTAAACTAGCGACTGAGCTCCGGTAAAAACCCCCCGCGGTTGAGCCACATTTTTACCACTCTTCAACCGCTCCTCCTCCCATTTTTTGCTGAGGTGGCAGTCAGGGGGAGTACACATGAGTCATGGCAGGAAGTATTTCGCTAAGTCCACGCTCAAGTGAATGGGGCCACTGGGCAACCACCACCCGTAACCGCACACAACATGCTCAGTTATCTGGTCAATTGGGGGGATAATCATGCAGAGAGGAGGCAATACAACACTCTATCACTGCCTGTCTATTGCTGTCCTGAAGCACGATCTGAACGAAAATGAAGCCTGAATGAGCCCATAAAGATAGAATGCGACACCCTTTTATTGGCTGACTTAAAGGTCTGGTTCACCTTTACAAAATGTAAATGTGCCTATGCATTTAGGTGGTGTCGGTAGATAAATACAAACGTGTGCAGCTCTAATGTTGAATAATGCCCCATTGTTTTAGGTGTAGTAGGCCATTTACATACCTTCTTGAAGCCTGACTGAAAAAATTACAGAGATGGCATTATCCCATTCTGCCCTTGTTGCTAGGGAGTTGCTAAGACTGATACTCCCAGCTGTTACTGTTCAACATCCTAAATCACAGGAGAGTTCTCAAACGGGGAGAGTAAGGTGCATGTGAGGGGGGTTTGAATCAGAGAAAGAGCTTCACTCCTGTGATAGTAGAGGCAACGCTGTATCTTAGCCTAGGCCAACAAGGCCCCTTAGGGCAACTAGGGGGCCTAGGTCGGACTTTGCAAGAAGGGCAGCACGAAAAGAAGTCCCCGCCAGCTTGCGCTACACTTTTATTGTAGCGCCATCTTATGGAGCAGACTGGGCCGGGAGGCAAATCGGTCCAGGTGCCCCCATTAAGTGTCCGACATCAGGGAAGGGAACAGCCCATACATATGTAGGGGGCCCCGGGTGGCGGACCCCAACCAATGAGTTGTTGTATAAGTTCCCCAACTTATGGGGAGGCCCGCCGCTTCTAGTTTTTGACTGTCCTATCATCACAGCAGACCTCTCACCATGAGTTCTCAGCTACAGAGAGACAGATGTCATGTCGGGTGAGGCTGAAATTGTCTGGAGGAAAAAGTCAGATGATGGGCGATGGGCCAGTAGAGTGAAGGGGGAGGGGCTATCCACTGTGCGCGAGGAGACCCCATGTCGGGAGAGGTGCAGTAAGTACCCAGGCTGAAAGGAAAACCACACCAGTTATTTGTTTGCCTTTGGCAGAGGAGTTGCTGTTATATATTATAAGTGACTTACCATGAATATCAGCTACTGGTAATCTAGGAGGTAAGTGTTAACCACTTAAGGACCCAGGCCTCTTTTTTAGATGTTTTGTGTTTAGATGTGTTGTTTACAAGTTAAAACATTTATTTTTGCTAAAAAATTACTTAGAACCCCCAAACATTATACATTTTTTTTTCTAACATCCTAGAGAATAAAATGGCGGTCGTTGCAATACTTTCTGTCGGACCGTCTTTGCGCAGCGGTCTTACAAGCACACTTTTTTTTTAAAAAATACACTTTTTTGAATTAAAAAATAAGGCAACAGTAAAGTTAGCCCAATTGTTTTTATATTGTGAAAGATAATGTTACGCCAAGTAAATTGATACCCAACATGTCGCACTTCAAAAATTGCACATCCGCTCGTGGAATAGCGACAAACTTTTTACCCTTAAAAAAAATCTCCATAGGCAAAATTCTACCGGTTTGCATGTTTTTACGTTAGAGAGGAGTTCTAGGGCTAGAATTATTGCTCTCGCTCTACCGATCGCGGCGATACCTCACATGTGTGGTTTGAACACACTGTTTTCATATGCGGGCGCTACTTGCGTATGCGTTCGCTTCTGCATGCAAGCTTGGCGGGACGGGGCGCGTTTAAAAATTTGTATTTTTTTTTTCTTATTTATTTTTACCTTTTATTTTTACACTGTTTTAAAAAAAAAAAATTTGTCACTTTTATTCCTATTACAAGGAAGGTAAATATCCCTTGTAATAGAAAAAAAAGCATGACAGGACCTCATATGAGATCTGGGGGTCAAAAAGACCTCAGATCTCATATTTACACTAAAATGCAATATAAAAAAAAAAAAAATGTTGTCATTTAAAAAAATAAAATGGCCCTTTAAGAGCCATGGGCGTAAGTGACGTTTTGAGGGTCGCTTCCGCCCTGCAGTGTCATGGAGTTGGGGGGGGCCATCTTTCCCTCACTCGTCTCCATGTCAGTCCAGGAGAGGGGAGCGGAGTGTATCTCGACGCGAACATCAGTCTCACTTTGGCTATCACAGGGAGAGGATCTCCTCCCTGTGATAGCTGGAGCTGCACGGAGCAAACATCAGTCTCACATCAGTCTCTGTCACAGCTGTCTGGGACATTATTTGACAGGACAACCGGAGCTTGGGGCCGCAAGGGTCGGCTGCGCCCCTGTTATGTCATATGCACACTGATTTTGTTTTACTATAACATACTCCCCTCCCCTTCTAAAGTGCTTTCTTTATTTACACAACACACAGATCTTGCATCACAGTGTTTTCCCTGAACACAAGGTCATGCTCTCGGCTGCTGAGCCGGCGCCATTCTCGGTGAGGGAATCAGGAAGTGGCTTCACTTCCCGAGAGATTCGCGCGCCGCGCAATGAGCAGGCCGTCTGCCGGGTCACGTGTGTGTCCAGCAGACAGCGCGCGAGGTACAGGAGGGTGACGTTTGCCGTGCGGATGAGAAAGGTGCTCCCGCCGGGATTGTTCCTTTAGGTGGAATCAACACGGATTATGAGATAGGTCACGTGACCAGTGTAAGCCAAATAGGATGTGATGGAGGCGGAGCATCTCATTCCACGGCAAATCTCATTCTATGGCAATGCACCGGAACACCGCCTATCTAGTCCTCTGCTCCTCCTCCTCTACCCCGAATGCAAATCACACTTCTACCGTTCCCGCCCCGTGCGCGTCCCCTGTACAATATTATTAGTCCATCTACACACACACATATATATATATATATTGACTCCTTCCATATATATATATATATATAAATAAAAATAAAAATATCTATATGTATTAGTCCAGCCACACACACAAATAAGTTAAAGTGGAAGTAAAGTCAAAATTTTGACTTTCCCCTACAGGTAAGCCTATAATGAGGCTTACCTGTAGGTAAAAAAAATATCTCCTAAACCTGTACGGTTTAGGAGATATTCCCCGTGCAATGCGCCGCTGACTGCAGCGGCGCATGCGCACGGGGGATTCTCGGCTGAAGGGCCGGCAGAATCCGAAGCCTGCCGGGAAGAAGTCTCCCGTGCGCATGCGCGGGAGGGACGACATCGCGGCTCCAGCCACTCACAGCGCTGGAGTCGCGATACCCGGAAGACACGCCGAGGCAACATGTCAGCGACCTCGGCGTGGACCAGGTGAGTTACCGACGCCTCATTCTAAGGTAAGTATTTCATAATGAGCTAGTATGCGGTGCATACTAGCTCATTATGCCTTTTCCCTTACATGTGTATAAAAAAAAAAAAAATGTCAGCGGGTTTACTACCGCTTTAAGTTGTGGTAAGCTGCAGTGTGATGATGTGGTGGAGGTCTCTCACTTATTAGTGTTTGTGGATTGGAAGTCACATTACGGACTTTGTAGGACTCACATACGTATTTTAGATTTTTTTCCACTTTTTATAATTTTTATTTTATTTTTCACGTATTTTTTAAAAATGTTGCTATATTATCTTTTCAATACTTATGCAAGTTTTTTTTTTTTTTTTTTATATATATATATATCACTATTATATGTTTTTATTGGTAACCGTGGTTACCTCTCTTGGTAACACTGTGGCCATTCATATTTGTTCTATATATTATTTTTTTATACATCACTAGATTGATATACAAGTCACAAGTATAGCCAAGTATTGGCTATATATATATATTGTGTGGTCACTAATTCAGCGCAGCTTCCTTTTTTTTTTTTTTGCATAAAATAAGCCGTGCCATGAAATATATATATATATATATATATATATCATTTTATTACTCCTTCCACACATTATATATATGTGTGTGTGGCTGGACTAATAGATATAGATTATATATATATATATATATATATATATATATATATATATATATATATAATATTATATATTATATATATATATATATATATATATATATATACAGAAGGAAATAATATATATAATATATATATATACAGTCAATATATATATATATGTGTGTGTGTGTAGATGAAATAATAATATTGTACAGGGGACGCGCACGGGGACGGTAGAAGTGTGATTTGCATTCGGGGTAGAGGAGGAGGAGCAGAGGACTGGACAGGCGGAGTTCCGATCTCAGCCGAGAGCCAGGGGGAACAGATTTCGACGGGGAAACCATTCTCGACACAACACCGGGATGAATCCGCCTCCATCAGAAAAAGCGCAGAGGGTACCGCCCAAAGATAGAATCACTCCGCCCCCTCAGAAAGCAGCATTGCCCACCGCTAGGATCACCCCGCCCACCTAAGAAATAAGCATTGCCCACCGCTAGGATCACTCCGCCCCCTCTGGAAGAAGGCTTGCCCACCGCTAGGATCACTCCGCCCCCCTAAGAAAGGAGCATTGCCCACCGCTGGAATCACTCCGCCCCCCTAAGAAAGAAGCTTTGCCCACCACTGGAATCACTCCGCCCCCATGAGAGAGAGAGACCGCCTAACAGTATGATCACTCCGCCCCCTAACAAACGAGAATTGCTCACCGCTGGAATCACTCCGCCCCCATGAGAGAAAAAGCGGCCAGTACCGCCTAACAGTATGATCACTCCGCCTACTAAGAAAAATGGCTCTCAAAAAGCACCGCCCACCGCTGAGTCACCCCGCCCCCTCATGAACTACAGAAGGGGAGTGTACCGCCCAACTATAGGATCACTCCACCCCCACTAAAAAAGAAAGCACCACCCAACTACTCCTCCCCCATGACAGAAAAAGCGAGAACATAATGCTCAGTGCTAGGATCACTCCGCCCCTATGAAAAATAAATCTTTAAAGAGCACCGCCCAACGCTGGAAACCCTCCGCCCCCCTCAGATAATAGGGCAAGTGTGTACCGCCCCACATTGAAGTCACTCCGCCCCCACAAAACTAGATCCCAAGGAAGCACCGCCCAATTACACCTCCCCATGAGAGAAAAAGAGGGAGAACACCGCGCGCCGCTGGCACAGCTCCGCCCCCTACATAGGCTAACACTATGAGCACCACTCCGCCCATCTGAGAGAGAGCTCCGCCCACTCCAAATGGGCAAGCAGTCCCATGTGAAAGGACCTGTGGACGACGGGCACGTTACAGCCCCAGGTGCCAGGGTGTCCAGTGATAACAATCACCAGACAGAGAGAGAGGAAGGTACAAAGTCATCTGCAAAGCCTGCTTTCTGCTTAAACGCTTCACATCCCATTATATATTCACTGCTAAATAAGACTGTTCACAGGAAAAAACCACCCCCCCCCCCCCCCTGCAACACCCAACCCCACGCCGTTCACCATTCATTCTGCACGGGGCTTTGTAAGTAGAGTAGAAGTCAGAGCATTGCGGTGCCCATCCAGGGGAAGTCTCCTAGCTGGACGCTCCGCATTTACAGGTTCAAGAATTAAAAAGCCGCTCTCTCGCTAGCAGTGTGCAGGAGTTAATGGCTCGGCCAGCTGCTCAGAATCTCCCCCCTCTAGGACAATGAGAGCGAATGCAGCGGCGGAATGTAGTAAAGATCTTCTGCCTTTTCAATAGACTGAATGCAGAGAAGCTCCAGCTTGGAATCCTCCTGCGGATTCCTCCTGCGGATTCCTCAGCTGCTGCTGCTGCTGCATGGGGGTGACGGTGATAAAGATACAAGCGGCACAAAACATTTTCCGTGCTTTGCAAGTGTCACTCAGCACTTTGAGCCATCCCTTAAAACCACAACTCAAATCGCCTATTTAGCTCCTATAGAGCTCCGTGCAGGTCCAGCTATCACAGGGAGGAGATCCTCTCCCTATGATAGCCAAAGTGAGACTGATTGTGAGCCAATAGGATGTGACGGAGGCGGAGCATCTCATTCTATGGCAAATCTCATTCTATGGCACTGCACCGGCTGCAAGCTCACATGGCTTTCTGCCTTCTACTACGGTAGCCTGGCTAGATAAAACAGTTCAGCTGATAGCGCCCCGCCTACCGATCTCTTTCCGCGTTACTTATTGGAAAAGCCGCCTAGCTACGCCAGTCCGGATAGCGTAAATGCCACGCCCCTCCACACGCCGCCTCTTGAAGCGATGTGTCTGTAGGCGCGCGCTCCCCGTGTCTATTCACAACCCAGTGCGCCTGCTGAGGAGACATGCGCGCTCCCGACGCACAGTCTTTTTATTGTTAGCCTCACTAGTATTGTATTCCCTCTTGTAGATGAAAAGAGCCATTAAAACAGAAAGAAATCACATCTATTTAGGACAAGTTTACATTGGCGCCAAAAGCAGACGTTTATACGGGTATTCCGAGCAACCTATCACAATGGTGTGCGTAGCAGCGAGCGATGACATCACATCGCACCACAAATCATCCGTCATCTGTTGTTTTGCTACCGTTACCGCTTCCCAAACGCCTCTATGTAAACGCACTGCAAACACGCCACAAATGCCTCACAAATGACTGTGGTGTTTTCTAACGCGTTTGTGATGCGTCCAGAAAGCGTTCATAGCTGAGATAGTACAAGCAGTGCCGATCCTGACCTCCCTGGGGCCCTAAGCAAAATTCTGCTAAGGGGCCCTCTACCTGACCCATGATGCCGTGAGCATAGGTGCCCAGAGAGCCTCCCTCCTTACATTAGGGTCCTCAGAGAGCCTCCCCTTACGTCAGGGCCCCTAGAAAGCCTCCCCTTACGTCAGGGTCCCCAGAGGGCTCCCCTTACATCAGTGTCCTCAGAGAGCCCCTCCTCAAATCAGGGTCCCCAGAGAGCCTCCCCCTACATCAGGATCCCCAGAGAGACTTCCTTAAATCCTCACCGCGCCAATCATTGCAGCCTCACCGTGCCCATTATTGCAGCCTCACCGTGTTAATAATTGCCACCTCACCGTGCCCATCATTGCAGCCTTAGTGTGCCCATCACTGCCGCCTCACCGTGTCCATCATTGCCACCTCACCGTGCCAATCATTAAAGCCTTACCATGCCAATCATTGCAGCCTCACCGTGCCCATCACTGCCACCTCACCATGGCAATCATTGCAGCCTTACCATGCTTATCATTGCAGCCTCACCGTGTTAATAATTGCCACCTCACCGTGCCCATCATTGCCATCTCACCATGCCAATCATTGCAGCCTTACCATGCTTATCATTGTAGCCTTACCATGCTTATCATTGTAGCCTTACCATGCTTTTCATTGCAGCCTTACCATGCTTTTCATTGCAGCCTTGCCATGCTTTTCATTGCAGCCTTGCCAAGTTAATTGCCACCTCGCCATGCCAATCATTGCCACCTCGCCATGCCAATCATTGCCTCCTCACCATGCCAATCACTGCCGCCTCACCATGCCAATCATTGCAGCCTACTGTGCCCATCATTATTGCAGCCTAATGGTGCCCATCATTGCAGTCTTACTGTGGCAATCAATGTAGCCTCACCAGTCAGTGCCAGTGGATTACGCACAGCAGGCATCTCCCGCTGTGTCACGGAGCTCAATGTGAAATGTTATGCCGCACTAAGATGACAAAAGTCCCACCCTCCTTCTAGACCAGCTTGTGTGATAGACAGAACACTGTATCTATCACACGAGCTGGTCTAGGAGGAGGGGCGGGATCTTTGTCATAGCGCTGGCCGAAGGTTTCAGTCAGCTCTGAGACACAGCGGTCTTCTGACTCCCGCTGTGTGACAAGAGGAGGAGGAGGAGATTGGAGCTCGGGAAGCAGAGCCGATCCGCCCTTGGGGGGGCCCCCCACAGCGGGGGGGCCCTATGCATCTTGCATAGTGAGTGTATAAGGCGGATCGGCTCTGGACACAGGTGTCCGTTTAAGAAGCAGTGATCACAGCACATAAATAGTTTATGAACAAGAGATAATTGGGGGAGAAGTGTGTGAACTTGTTCTCCCGCCGATTATCTCCACACATGGAGAATCCTCATAGAATGACACAGTAACGACCAGTTTATGAAGCTGCTAACTGAGTGCTTCACTGGCGATCTGTGTCAGAATTCACAGTCCCCGATTCACCAGCTCAGAGGTGGAGAATCGGGGAGTGAAGAGGGAATGTGGGGGGATCTGAGGAGGAAAGAGGAAGATAATTAACTTCCTTGTGCCTCGTTCAGACACCCCCAAAATGACACTGTAACCATGTCCCCCTATTTTTATATAACACTATAATGTATCTATATGTTGTGTGTATATATTTATATATTAATATATATATAAAATATATAATATGTGTGACTATATGGTCTAAATAAATATATAATATGTGTATAGTGTGTATGTGTGAGTATAATATATATATTCTATATAAATATATAAAATCAATTTATATATATATAGATAATATATAGTGTGTGGGTGTTGGTGTGTCTTATGTTGTATATCTACATACACGACTTGTGTGTTGTGTTGTATGTGTAGTATATGATGTATATATATATATATATATACCACAATACATATATATATAATTATATATATATATATAATATAGATGATAATATAATATGTGTGTGTGTGTGTGTGGTGTGGGGGGTGTGTGGTGGTGTGTGTGTTGTGTGTATATATAGAATATATACATATACACTATACACATACATACAAATATACATTAATATGTGTAATATATATATATATATATTTATATATATATCAATGTATGTGTGTTAATGTGTTAGTGGTAATATTACAGCACACACACACACATATATAATATAATATATATATATATAACTATATATAAATACAGCACACCATATATATATGATATATATATATATATATAAATATATATATATATAAATTATATAATAGTGTGTGTGTGTATACTACACACACATGTATATAAACAGTGTGGGTATCCACATGTATATATTATGTAGGGGAGAGAACCTCTTTATTTATTATTAACATTAAAATCACACCCCGTCTGTCCCCGTGTATTTGAGCGGTGATCATCTATCACTGCTTAATAAAATAGGGGGACATTCTCTGGTTACAGTAATTTTCTGGAGGCTGTATTCCCTCGAAGAGTTCACATGAGAAGTTTCATCAGGGCCCTTCCTCCAGTTTACGAAAGCTTGTAGAATCTCTTCCTCCTCAGGATCCCCCACATTCCTTCTTCAACTCCGATTCTCCACCTCTGAGCTGGTGAATCGGGGACTGTGAATTCTGACATAGATCCGCCAGAATGAAGCAGTGGACTCAGATATTGCAGCTTCATAAAATGGACCCACCCTACCGGTCCGTTACTGTGTCATTCTATGAGGATTCTCCATGTGTGGAGATAATCGATGACGGGGCAGAAGACGTCAAAGACACAGAAGAGACAGAACAGAAGAGGACAGAAGAGAACAGGACAGAAGAGGACAGAAGAGGATAGAAGAGGACAGAAGAGGACAGAAGAGGACAGAAGAGGACAGAAGACAAAAGCCAAATAGAAAAACATAAAAATGTAAATACCCCTATGACAATAAATTATTAAAATGATTTAGCAATATACAACATGTCTTTAAAAATATACCTATTTCCTGTAGCCGATGATCAGCCAAAACATTATGACCACCTCATGAAAAAAAAAAATAATAAATAATAATACAAACAATTTTGAAAAAGAAAAATCAGCCAAAATATTATGACCACCCCATGAAAAAAATAAATAAAAAAAAATTATTTTTGAAAAAAAATGTTCAGCCAAAACATTACCACCACCCCATGAAAAAAAAAATACTAAAAAATAAATATTTTGAAAAAGAAAAATCATGATCAGCCAAAACATTATCACCATCTGATGATCAGACAAAATATTATGACCACCCCCAATAAAAAAAAATAATAATTTTTGAAAAAAAATGTTCACCAAAACATTTTGCCCCCCGATCGCCAAAAAAAT
>CM053034.1:26840815-26864945 GCA_028564925.1 Lithobates sylvaticus
CAAGTTCAAACACTTCTCCCCCAATTATCTCTGGTTCATAAACTTATTTAATGTGCTGTGATCACTGCTTCTTATAACGGACACCTGTGTCCTCCAGAGCCGATCCGCCTTATACACTCACTATGCAAGATGCATAGGGCCCCGCCGCTGTGGGGGGGCCCCCCCAAGGGCGGATCGGCTCTGCTTCCCGAGCTCCAATCTCCTCCTCCTCCTCTTGTCACACAGCGGGAGTCAGAAGACGCTGTGTCTCAGAGCTGACTGAAACCTTCGGCCAGCCGCTATGACAAAGATCCCGCCCTCCTCCTAGACCAGCTCGTGTGATAGATACAGTGTTCTGTCTATCACACAAGCTGGTCTAGAAGGAGGTGGGACCCTTTTGTCATAGTGCGGCATAACATTTACATTGAGCTCGTGACACAGCGGGAGATGCCTGCTGTGCGTAATCCACTGGTCACTGACTGGTGAGGCTACATTGATTGCCACAGTAAGGACTGCAATGATGGGCACCATTAGCGCTGCAATAATGATGGGCACAGTAAGGCTGCAATGATTGGCATGGTGAGGCGGCAGTGAATTGGCATGGTGAGGCGGGAATGATTGGCATGGCGAGTAGGTGGCAATGATTGGCATGGCGGAGGTGGCAATTAACATGGCAAGGCTGTTGCAATGAAAAGCATGGTAAGGCTGCAATGAAAAGGTTAAGCATGGTAAGGCTGCAATGAAAAGCATGGTAAGGCTACAATGATAAGCATGGTAAGGCTACAAATGATAAGCATGGTAAGGCTGCAATGATTGGCATGGTGAGAGATTGGCAATGATGGGCACGGTGGAAGGGGGCAATTATTAACACGGTGAGGCTTGCAATGATAAGCATGGTAAGGCTGCAATGATTGCCATGGTGAGGTGGCAGTGATGGGCACGGTGAGGCAGCAATGATTGGCATGGTAAGGCTTTAATGATTGGCACGGTGAGGTGGCAATGATGGGACACGGTGAAGAGGGGGCGGCAGTGATGGGCAAACACTAAGGCTGCAATGATGGGCACGGTGAGGTGGCAATTATGCAACACGGTGATGGCTGCAATGATAACGGGAAGGCTGGGCACGGTGAGGCTGAGGGCAATGATTGGCTACGCGCGGTGATGGCCAACGGTGATTTATTGGCGCGGAGGTTTTTTAGAAGTCCTCTCTGGGATCCTGATGTGTAGGGGGAGGCTCTCTGGGACCCATGATTTTGAGGAGGGCCTCTCCTGAAGGACACTGATGTAAGGGGAGCCCTCTGGGGACCCTGACGTAAGGGGAGGCTTTCTAGGGGCCCTGACGTAAGGGGAGGCTCTCTGAGGACCCTAATGTAAGGAGGGAGGCTCTCTGGGGCACCTATGCTCACGGCATCCATGGGTCAGGTAGAGGGCCCCTTAGCAGAAATTTTGCTTAGGGCCCCAGGGAGGTCAGGATCGGCACTTGCTTGTACTATCTCAGCTATGAACGCTTTCTGGACGCATCACAAACGCGTTAGAAAACACCACAGTCATTTGTGAGGCATTTGTGGCGTGTTTGCAGTGCGTTTACATAGAGGCGTTTGGGAAGCGGTAACGGTAGCCAAACAACAGATGACGGATGATTTGTGGTGCGATGTGATGTCATCGCTCGCTGCTACGCACACCATTGTGATAGGTTGCTCGGAATACCCGTATAAACGTCTGCTTTTTTGGCGCCAATGTAAACTTGTCCTAAATAGATGTGATTTACTTTCTGTTTTTTAATGGCTCTTTTCAGATCTACAAGAGGGAATACAATACTAGTGAGGCTAACAATAAAAAGGACTGTGCGTCGGGAGCGCGCATGTCTCCTCAGCAGGCGCACTGGGGTTGTGAATTGACACGGGAAGCGCGCCTACAGACACATCGCTTCAAGAGGCGGCGTGTGGAGGGGCGTGGCATTTAAACGCTAATCCGGACTGGCGTAGCTAGGCGGCTTTTCCAATAAGTACCGCGGAAAGAGATCGGTAGGCGGGGCGCTATCAGCTGAACTGTTTTATCTAGCCGGGCTACCGTAGTAGAAGGCAGAAAAGCCATGTGGAGCTTGCAGCCGGTGCAGTGCCATAGAATGAAGATTGCCATTAGAATGAGGATGCTCCGCCTCCGTCACATCCTATTGGCTCTCAATCAGTCTCACTTTGGCTATCATAGGGAGAGGATCTCCTCCCTGTGAGTAGCTGGTACCTGCACGGAGCTCTATAGGAGCTAAATAGGCGATTTGAGTTGTGGTTTTAAGGGATGGCTCAAAGTGCTGAGGTGACACTTTTGCAAAGCACGGAAAATGTTTTGTGCCGCTTGTATCTTTATCACCGTCACCCCCATGCCAGCAGCAGCAGCAGCTGAGGAATCCGCAGGAGGATTCCAAGCTGGAGCTTCTCTGCATCAGTCTATTGAAAAGGCAGAAGATCTTTACTACATTCCGCCGCTGCCATTCGCTCTCATTGTCCTAGACGGGGGAGATTCTGAGCAGCTGGCCGAGCCATTAACTCCTGCACACTGCTAGCGAGAGAGCGGCTTTTTAATTCTTGAACCTGTAAATGCTGGAGCGTCCAGCTAGGAGCACTTCCCCTGGATGGGCACCGCAATGCTCTGACTTCTACTCTACTTACAAAGCCCCGTGCAAATGAATGGTGAACGGGTGGGTTGGGGTTGGGTGGAGGGGGCCAAGGGGGGGGGGGGCGTGGTTTTTTTTAGGGATATTTCCTGTGAACAGTCTTATTTAGCAGTGAATATATAATGGGATGTGAAGCGTTTCTAAGCAGAAAGCAGGCTTTGCAGATGACTTTGTACCTTCCTCTCCTCTCTGTCTGGTGATTGTTATCACTGGACACCCTGGCACCTGGGGCTGTAACGTGCCCGTCGTCCACAGGTCCTTTCACATGGGACTGCTTGCCCAGTTCTGCAGATATGATTGGTGTGTGCCCCTCACCCCCCCCCCCTCCTCCTCCTTCCCTATGTGCCCTGCACTGAACTTCTACCTCCAGTGACAGAGATGAGCCATCCACCGGGCTGGACCGGGACACGGAGAGCTCCGTGCAGGTCCAGCAATCACAGGGAGGAGATCCTCTCCCTATGATAGCCAAAGTGAGACTGATTGTGAGCCAATAGGATGTGATGGAGGCGGAGCATCTCATTCTATGGCAAATCTCATTCTATGGCACTGCAGCGGGTAACCTGTTTTGACCACGTGGGGCGGAGCACTCTCACTCTCTCAGATGCCGCGGCCACGATGGTGCTCAGCAGTGGTAGCCTATGTAGGGGGCGGCCGCCTGTGCCAGCGGCCCGTCGCGTGCTTCTTGTCCTCCTCACTTTTTCTCTCTCATGCGGACGTGGAAATGGAGGCGGTGCATCCAATTGGAATCTAGTTTTGTGCGTGTAGTCGCGGAGTCGACTTCAAACGTGGGGCGGTACCACACTTGCCCTACTATAATATGAGGGGGGGCGGAGGGTTTTCCCGTGTTGAGGCGGTGTCTCCTTTAAAAGAGTTATTTGTTCATTGGGGCGAGAGTCGTATTCCTAGACACTGTGCCACAATATCGTTCCCGCTTACTTCTGATCATGGGAGGCGAGTAAGTTGGGTGGTGCTTTCTTCTCTTTAGTGGCCCCCCCCGGGCTGGAGTGATGCACCTAATTAGTTGGGTCCCTACACGGTACCCCAACTCTACCCCTGCTGTATGTCCAGAATGGAGGGAAAAAGGCGGGGTGACTCCGCCGGTGGGCAGATGCTTTATGAGCAAGCCTATTTTCCTTAGTAGGCGGCATGGTGATCATAACTGTTGAATGCTGCGTTAGCTGGGCCGCTTTTTTTTCTCTCATGTGGGCGGCGTGTTTCCCACGCGGTGAGCAATTCTCGTTTGTTCAGGGTGACCGGACGTATCATACTGTGTAGGCGGTCCCTCTCCTCTCCTCATGGGGGCGCGATCGTGATTCCAGTTGGTGGGCAAAAGACTTCTGCCTCTTTAGGGGGGCGGAGTGGATTCCAGCCCGGCAGCGGGCACTGCGTCCTATTTCGCTCTCGGGTGGCGGAGTGATCCCCCTAGCGGTGAGGCCAAGACCTTATTCCACAGATGGGTGGATCGCGACGAGTGAATCCTAAAGCCGAAGGGAGCAATGCTTCCTTTTCTTAGTATGGGCGGGACGTGATCCTTTGGTGAGCGCCAAATGCTGTTTCGTAGGGCGGCCGCCGCGAGCCAGGGATTCTATCTTCTGGGGCCCCCCTGGTAAACCCTCTAGCGCTATTTCAGCATGTGAAGGCTGGTTTCATACCCGGGTGTCCCTGTGTCGAGAATTGTTATCCCTCCTCCCGTCGAAAATCAGTTCCCCCTGGGCTCTCGAGGCTGACCCGAATCGGAAAGCTACCGCCATGTCCAGTCCTAGACTCCATCCTCCTCATACCCCGAATGCAAATCACACTTCATCAAAACCCGTCCCACACAGTGCGCGTCCCCAGTACAATATTTTTATATCCACTCTTCACTCACACACACGACTATATACTATAATTTTTTTTATTGCACTGCTTCTACTATTTAATATATATATACTATATAATATATATATATAATTCTCTAATCATTATATATATATAATATAAACAAACAAATATAAATAAACCTAATATTCATATCCCGCCTATGCATCTATTGTCCCAGACCACACACATCACACTATAATATCCAACTGTGCTGGACGGAGTAATATAAACTGATTAATATTACTAGATATTATATATATTTCATGGCACGGCCTTATTTTTAATGCAAAAACAAAAATCGAGGAAGCTGCGCTGCACATTTAGAGTGACCACAACAATAATATATATATAGCCAATACAGGGTTATACTTGTGATCACTTGTTATATCAAAACATAGTGATGTCTCCGCTCAAAAAAACTGATCATCTCTTGAACAACCATAGCGAATGGCCACCAGCTCGGTTTACCAATAGAGGTAACAGCACTGTACCAACTAAAAACATATAAACTAGTGAAACGCTGATACTATAATACAAAAGAGTAAAAAAAAAAAACTTGCATAGGAGTAGTTGGGGGGAAATGGGAGTTAATATAGCAGGTGCATTTGTTTTGAAAATTACGTGAAGGGAATACTAAATGATAGATCAAATTAATAGATAAAGTGATAAATTAAATATCTCAAATATACGTTCTGTGCTAGGTCCTTACAAAGTCCCGTAATGGGACTTCCACATCCGAACAACACCAATTAAAAAATGAGCGACCTCCACCACACTCATACACACTGCAGCCTTACCACAACCACTTAAAAGCCGGTGAAGTAAAACCCGCGATGACATTTTTTTTCTTTTGCTATATCACATGTAAGGCGGAAAAGGGCATAATGAGCTTAGTATGCACCGCACATACCTAGCTCATTATGAAATACTTACCTCTAGAATGAGGCGTCGGTAACATCACCTGCGTCCCACGCCGAGGTAGCTGACATGTTGCATCCGGGCTGTGTCCTTCCGGGATATCGCGACTCCAGCGCTGTGAGTGGCTGGAGATGCGATGTTCGTCCACTCCCGCCGCATTAGCGCCACGGGAGTCGTCCTTCCCGGCAGGCTTCGGATTCGGCCAGGCCCTTCTGCCGAGAATACCCCGTGCGCATGCGCCCGCTGCAGAGTGATCAGTGCGCATAGCACAGGGATCTATCTCCTAAACCGCGCACAGGGTTCCCCGGAGGCGAACGTATCTTTTATTAACCACTACTACTGGTCAAGCATCATTATAGGTTTACCTGTAAGGGGAAAGTCAAATATTTTGACTACTTACCCTGTCCACTTTACACTTTATGTGGTGTGTTTGGCTGGGGACGAATACATTTAGATATTTTTATTTCTAGCATATATATATTTCATATATGGAAGGATGTCATTATATATATCATATACTATATATCATGTGTGTGATGTTGCACGGGACTACTAATATTCGTACAGGGGGGACGCGCACATGGCGGGAACGGTACGAAGCGTACCGCGATTTTCCATTCGGCGTTAGAGGAGACCGAGGAGCTCAGAGGACTAGATAGGCGGGTCGTTTCGATCTCAGTCGAGCAGCCAGGCCTGGGGCTCACTGGATTTCGACGGGGGAGGAAGGAAAACCATTCTCGACAAAAACACAGTGTGGGGTCCGTTGTTTTCTCTTGCTCACTGTAGAGGGAACGGTGGTGCTTCGTAGCGAATGGCAAATGCTTCTTGGCTTTTAGCCATAGGGGCGGAGTGATCCTCGCGGTGGATCGCCTACAATGCTGCTTTCTTAGGGGGGCCGGAGTGCGCTCTAGCGGGGGGCAATCCCTTCTTCCTGAGGGGGCGGAGTGATATCCTTAGCGGTGGGCAATGCTTTAATTTCTGTCGGTGGGCGGGAGTGTTCCTAGCGGTGGGGCTACATGCTGCCTTTCGCGAGGGGGCGGAGTGATCCTATCCCCTTTGCGGCGGTACCCGCTGCGCTCTTGTTTACCTGCTCTGGAGCGCGGTATTGACTCCCGGCGGATGGGCGGTCGGTGTTTCCGCGGCCTTCGTAGCTTAGGAGGGACATCGGCTGCAGAGAATCCTCTGCGGTCGAAGGCGGTGACATTCGCTCAGCACGCCGCAGTCCGCACTGTGTCCTCTCCGCACCTTCCTCACGGCGCGCGGAAGGCGTGGATGTAGTGCCGGCTGGCCCCCCGGCCGCCTGTGTCGGTGCTTGTCGAGCTGTACCCATGGCCCATACGGTTATCAGGCGGAGCTGAGCCTGCAGGCTGGTCCGGCTGATGGAATGTCTGTGGGGCATTAGGACGGAGTCTCGGCTGCCCACAGTCTGAAGGTGGCTTTGCCGTGTTACGCGGGTGAGAGAGGGAAGAGGTACTCTGCGGAGCTGTACAGGGCCGGTTATGAGGGTGGCCCCCCAGGCCGCGGCCCCTTGTACCCCTCCTCCTCCAGCAGCCCACGCTCCAGCGTCAGCGCCCTGAGCCCGCGCTCCAGCCTGGTGGTGCCCGGCGGTCAGTACGAGGGTTCGGTGCTGAGCCCGCGCTCCAGCTACGCCAGCACGGCCAGCGACACCAGCAAGCACTCGAGTCCCCGCGCCAGTCTGACCGGCTACGACGGCGGCGGCTCCAAACCCAGCAGCAACCGCACCAGCGGCATCAGCATGGGTTACGACCAGCGGCACGCCAGCCCGCGCTCCAGCACCGCCAGCCAGTACTCCTGCACCACCAGCCCGCGGTCCAGCTACTCGGACCCGCGCTACGCGGCGTCGGCGATGGCCAACCACGAGGCGGACGGGGTCCTGGTGAGCCCGCGCTCCAGCGTCTGCCTCCTACAGGACGGCCGGGCCGCCACGCTGGGCTCCTGCAACCCGTCGGTGGCCAGCCCGCGCTCCAGCATCTCCAGCCACAGCTCCCGGAGTTCCCGCAGCTCCCGGGGGTCCCTGGGGGCGTACGGCGACCTGCCAGTGCCCTCCCCCCGCTCCTCCATGCTGGGCCCCAGCGTACAGGAAGAGGATACCGGAGGAGAGCCGTGCCACTACAGAATCCTCGCCCAATCCCCGCCGCGGCACGACGAGCTCAGCAACTCCTCGGGGGTCACCTACAACTTCAGCGCCGCCAAGGGCTCCGCCACCCTCCACCGATTCAAGGTGCCGTACCAGGTGACGCCGTCCAAGGAGAGCGGGCCGAGCCAGGCCGAGAAGAGGCTGGAGGCGCTCACCCTGGAGCTGGAGAAGGAGTTGGAGATGCACATGAAGAAGGAGTCTATTCTGGTCCGAGTGCCCCTGACTTACTAAACCGGCATGCTTCTGTATGCTGGTCGACACACCAACAAACTTCTCAGACACCACCGGATTTGCCAACTATTTTCTGCACCTGCCCATCCAATACAAGATGATCCTGCTAAGGGGAATCATTGAAAGCCCCAACATACGTTTGGAAGAATTCATCCGAACTTCACAAGCCAGAACAAATGAAATGCGAAGGGGGGGTGGGGGGAGGGGGCAGAACAGATTCGGTAGTATTCTGGCATGCTGAATGTAATTAGAAATTCTGTGGTCCCGGCACAACGTTTGTATTCCCTCATTGATGTGTAAATCTTCCAACCATTGCCGGGGATCTTGTCTATTTCTGGTGAAGGATCAGGCAGAATTCGCACACCACACTTCTACCAGGATAACACCACTGTGGCTGGAGGAAATAAACCCCCTTCATTCCCAAAAATCATGACCTCAGCTAGCCCTGAGTCTGTGCACACCACGTGATACCCCACATTGGACAGAACGAATCTGCCGCTATTGTGTCATGCGAGGTGCACTGATTGATGATGAGCACGGGCGGCAGATGTTCCTTTTGTTGTCTCCCGGTCGCGGGATATGTAAGGTCCAGCGGGTGTGGGGGTGGTTTTTTGTCGTGGTCGTTTGTGTCTGTGTTTGCGAGATTTAACTAGTGGCGTTCATGCGCTTATTCTTATATTGTTTAGTTTTAATTGTTGTAATTGTATATTTTATCTTAATTTTTGTCGTTTGGGTAGATTGTGTTTTCTTCTTTCGCAGATTTTTCGACCGAAATGCCCCCCCCCCCTCCATCTAGGTGGCCATATTCCTGGCTCCGTAATTTTCTGCATGCCATCCAGGTTCCTCTAACTTGTTCGGCGTAGTGTTCAGCAAGTCAAAAATCTGCCAAAATGGTGCCCAATAAACTAGCTGGTGCTCAAATATACACCCGTGGATACTTCTCAGTGCTGTGCCGAATCTACGCCGCCACGTAGTTCTAGGTCTCACAGTAGCCAGTGTATTTGATATTCCATTTATTGCCTCCCAAGACTGTGTGTCAGAATCTGGCCACCCACCCCCCCTCCCCCCCCTCCCCAACCATGTAACTGCAGCGTTCTGTCCGAGTTAAATTTCGCTTGGCCTAGAGTTAGAGGGCATACAGTCAGTATGCGAGAGATCATGCCGCTAATTAAAATATTGTCATTGTGAAACAGACACGGACAAAGACTAATGGCCGTCAAAACAACCAGGACTTGCTTGCGGTGCAGGTATGTTTCTTCGCTCAACTTTCCCTTGTATTATTGGATTTGATATTGTTTTTTTCTTTCATATTTTGTTTTTCTCACTGTGAACCCCACCTTACGATAAGGCGAGACAGTGGACACATAACCCAGTACCAGCCACCTCCTCCCGCCAGTCAGCAATTGAAGAAGGTAGGTTCTAAGTTGTCACGCTTTATAGTAATTTCCTTTTTTTTTATCGCAGATTTCACTATAATTCGGTCTTTATTGCATTCCTACTCGCGCTCGTTTCATTAAACCTAACTTTGTTGTCATTGCCTCATAGTTTCTGATCTCTTCACTACTTCCTTGGTTTAATTGTTATCGCATTACCTGAGATTCCTGCTAAGCCAGCTCTCAATTCACGATTGCCTCCCTTTCCAAGCTTAGTATTAAGCTGGTATTCCTTAGATGCACGCCCTGGGCAACCCCTCTCCTCGGCATTCACATGGGGGTTTCAAGGAGGGATTAATAGTCGTTGGATAAGTCACGTAAGATGCAAAACAATGGCCCCCCCGCTCTGTTCCCATCTTTAGACCTGCTGCAATGTTATTAATCTCCTGATATTAACCCCCAATGTGACTACCTCTGAAAGTCTCGCTGATGATATGCAGTGTGGGGGAGACGAGCGGCCCGTGGTTGTAACCGGGGCCGGGCATCCTCCCTGAGGGCCCCCCATCCCCCATTTGGGGCTGGGAAAAAATGTCGTCCTGGGTGGGTTGGGGGACATGAGTTGGGCAAATATTCAACTGGGGTTGAATTGTTTGATGAGATTAACGCTTGTTGGTTTTTTGTTTTGTGTTGTTTTTTTCATGGCGTGTCAGACCCAACTTTATAATAACGCTCCGCACCTTGGTAAAACCGTCCAGGCTCTTTGTCCATTCATGGACACTTTGGCATGGCTCACATGCACCTATTACTATTTGCCCCCCTTACCCTGAACCTGCCCTGGCTTTTATACCACCCAGCAATGAGATTAAATCCTGTATAAATGTATCAAATTAATGTGCTGTGGTGTTGTAATGATTGACCCCCCCCCCCCCCCCCCCCCCCCCCCCCCCCCCCCCCCACCCCCACAGTAGATTTGTATTTTGAAAATCAATCTATATTACTCCCTTAGGTTACCCCAAAAATGTATGACCCCCAGTTATCGTATATGTCTGCAATACGGTTGATCTCTGGGAGCAAGTCGAGAGCATCAGTCGTTGGTGTATCCAGTGTTAATGCACCCCCCCCCTGCTTGTTGCTTTAGGACCCTTTTGTTTATTGTCCTGGGATCTAGATGTTTTTCACTCCCCTCTCCTCACCCAACCGTTTGATTATAGGAATCAAGTAGTTTTTTAGTATTTGGTCCTGGGAGGCCAGTGGATTCAATCGTCGGGGGATACTAGTGGTATCTGTGCTGGATATATCCTAGTTAACATAGGTTTGGAAGACGTCATTGGGGTGATCATGTTGGAATAGGGGGGGGGGGGGGGGGGTTGAGGTGGGGTTTGTGAGTTTCCAACCGACCACAAGCTGTCATTTCCTAAGTTGTTGTCCATTGGGGACTCTGGCACGGACCTGTGTTTGGTATCGGCAGTTGGTCTTGTATCCATCGTTTGCGCTAATGTTCTGTATAATGAGCTGTTATTAGTCCAAGTATGGATAGGGGCCAGCCCCCACTGCTGGAAAATGTTTTGCTTGAAAATAAAAAAATCCCAGATAATTGGCCAGTGTCACAGGCTAGGGGTGGTAACACCCCTTCTCTTATTTACAAAGTATAGCCTCTCATGTTCGCGTAGGAATGACTCCTGGATCTGAATACATTTGGAGTGAAATTGTCACTACTACGAATGGTCTCCCTTACGGCCAATTGTCACATGTAAGTGACAGGCCTAAATCCCACCACATGCTATGTCACTGCTTATGAGCCAAATATGCTCAATAAATGTGGTCAGCTGGATTCCCCCCACCCACCATCATGCCAATACAGTGGTCAGCCTTAACCCCACTCCACCCCATCTGGCTACATAGAAACTGGACAGCCTAGAACAGAGCCCCCTTCTATGGGCCGTTTGTGAGAATGCCCCATGAGATTGCTCGCCCTGAGCCCACACCTCTCCTGTCAATGATTTTGACTGGACCCTCCCTTGTCCCCATCCCAAACCAACCAAATCACCACCCAACCATGGGCTTTCTCTCGAGTGAGTGGTACACTGCCTGATTATTATCGTGACCCCCCCCCCCCCCCACCCCAGCTGTTCTGCTGCTGCGAATGACCTGGGGACTTTATCCCCCCCCCCCAGTCGTTCTGCCAATGAGTGGCTGGGCCCGCTCTGGTTCTGGCCCTTCTGCACCCCCCTTCCCAGCCAATCTCCATTCTGTTAAAAAGCAAAAAAGTGGCCCAACAATTCCAGAGCGTATCCTTCCTCCCCGAGTCAGGCTGCTTCCTGTATGCACAGAGGTCAGTTCCAACCAACTTAACCTTTTGCCAGATTTTTACATTTTTATTTTTTTTGTATTGCGCAGGTCACGCTGTCAGATTTGAACTAGCCATAGGGGCCAGATTGGGGGACTTGTATAGATATTTCCCAGCGTGCTGAGCATTTTTTTTATTTTTTTTTGATCTTTGGTTATTACAATCACTTACTGGTCGGGACCATCTAAATGGGTTCACAGGGCCGAGAACATACAATAAAACCCAACCGGGGGGGGCCTGATCTGGATCCTACTTATGGGTTGCCGCGCGGGGGCTTTTGTGGAGAGCACCGTTATCAGTGTTCATGCCTAACTCCTGACTTTTTTTTCCCGGTCTGTGCCTGTCCCTATGACACTCATACAAGAAATGAAGATAGTGGTTGTCACTGGGAGAAGCAGGCAGAGACAGCAATAAAAATCATTACCCGTCCTGACACCGGGGGGCTAACCTCCCCCAACCAAAATACGGGCAGAAAACAAAACCTTCCCAGCTCCATCCAAAACAGTATTGGCTGCAGTTACGCTATGAATGTCATTCCTTCATCTGTGGTACATAGTGGGAGGGATCTAAGTGGTACCCTGTCAGGTGACGCGAGTGCGAGCGTGCGTAGATGCCTCGCCTGGTCCTGGAAGTCCGATGCGTCCCACTTCTACGCTGAAAAGCAGGGATCCCACAGACACGAGGCTTGACCCAGCTGCCCTTAATGTCTCTGTGGAATGAAGTGCATGTGCGGCGGGGCCGGGAGGAGGCGAGCGACGGGGAGCCGAGAGCGAGGCGAGGAGACGAGCCAAGCAGCGACGGAGGGCGAAGGACGCATGGAGGAGGAATGGGAGTCAGGACCGGGAGGGATGAGGAGGACGGAAGACGAGCTGGGAGTCCCGGAGAGTCGGACGGAGAGATAGAGTCATGGGAGAGCAAGAAGCCTAAAGCGAGCTACTCACCGGGACGCACGACAGACAAGAACGCAGAGAGAGGATGCCGAGCCCGTAGCAAGAGAATAGAACGCCACGCCTTCACAACTGGCTGGGGGAGCCTACCAACCAGGGACAAGAGCGGACAACAAGGGAGATGGACAAGAAGAGCACGGGACCGCTCGCAAAGGCGGAACGATAGGAGCTGGAGATAGCAGAGAACGCAGAAAGAACAGGAGCAGAGGGGACAAGGACCGCAGCTACGAGCGAAAGGAAAGCGAGCGAGAAGCATAAAAATCGGAGCTACGCGAGCTGAGAGGAGCTGGAAGCAAGAGCTAGGAGCAGCTAGGCAGCAGAGGAGCGAGAGAAGTCGAAAGGGAGGAGCTCAGGACGGAAGCGAGGGGATACGGCCAGCGAAGCTACTTGAACTAAGATAAAGAAGACTACGAAAGGGAAGAGGCGAGACAAGCAAGCTGAGACGAACTGACCTAGTTAACCAACCAGGCAGGCTCAGATCATGGGAATATCCAGGAAATGTAACCTGTAAGTGGCCCCAGCAGACTCGCCGCAGTCCCTGACTGGTCTCATGGTCCATAGGATAATGGTGCCAGACACCAAATGCTTTTGCTCTCACGGAACTCCAAAGATAAACAAACCTAACGCATTGCAACGTGGATTGAAAACCGTTCCACCCCTAATTGGGACTTCAGGTGCTGTCAGAAGTTAGAGGGTGAAAGAATGGATATCGGTACATATGTTGGAGGATCTTCTTCATCGAAAGATCCTGATGAATACGTGACAGTCGGTAGACTTGAGCCCCAGGCCACGGTGGAAGTCAGAGAAGAAGCACCACAAGGTGAACAGAACAGCTGAGAACTGACAAGTAGCGGGGTGGGTTTTTGCGCAGACTTTGCAACATGAAAGGGTATTTGTCAGTAAAACGGACCATTGACACAATTCAAGGCACTGTAATGGGCACTTCATCAGACCATCTGTACAGAGCACTGAATAAAAGATTTGACAATAATGTAAAAAATAGAATATAAATTATTGAAATTTGAATATATATAGCATTTATATCACTGTAGTTTTATCTATCTATATCTTTTGTGTTTACACACTTTATTCAGTGTTCTGTACACCTGCCCTGATAAAGTCCCCATTACCGTGCCACAAAACATACCAATAGCCTATTTTGCTTGACTCCAAAGCTGGTTTGTTCACCATGGGTGCCTCTTTTCACCTCACCACCTTCTTTTTTTTTTTTTTTTTTAATTTATTTAAAGGTTCAAGTTTCCCTCTTCTATGTGCTTGTATCTGAATAGTGCTAACTACTTGATCACCTGCAAAATGCTGTGGCACTGCAACCATCCATTAGCTCTGCATGGAGACTGATATGTTCTCCTCAAGCTGAAAATAGGTTGCTTAATCCCCAGCCAAGCATCATGCAACCTCACTGAGTACACCTTCAACCCGTACTCTACTGGTCTCTCCCATGGTGTACTGTCCTTCTTCCCCTTCTTCTTTTTTTTTTTTTTTTATTTTTTGTTTGTTCTTTTTTTTTTCCCTCCCCTCTTACTGGCTGACTATTGTTGAAAATTCCGTCGGGGGGGGGGTGGGTTCCCTGATGGAGGGGGCATGACCGTTGTGGGGTCCCGTGGGTGAGGACAGAAATTGGTTGCGCGTTGCTGTAATGGAATAGGCACTTTTTGAGCTCTGGAAGCCGCAAAACTGGTGTCGCTCCTCATTCCGCTCACTGGACTGTAAAGCATAATGGCCCGGATAGGGCCACCCTTTTAAGCGGATCCTTTCTACTGCATCTGCAGAACCAAAACTCTCGTCTATTTAGCTTGTTTTTTTATTATTCAAAAGCTCACCCCCCACCCCCACCCCCTCCCCCAACCTACCCCCCCCCCCCCCACCCGCCCCACACCATCCTATCCAATGTATCCCCTAGTTGTATATTTGTTGCGAAATTGCTTTAAAAAGGACAACCCCCTCAGCACTTCTAGCTGTGGCCCATCTCGTGAATAAGGGCCACATGGGTTTCAATGTAGCATTTACATCTAGCTAGAATTCCACTGCCACCCATCCAAAGCCTCAAGAAAAATCTAAGTCAAGCATATGCATCATGCAGGTGCGCGAGAGTTCCTGCGGGTTGTGCCTTAGGGCTGAGAAAAAATCCCCTCCCCCTCCTCTCCCTACCTAAATACTCTCTGTGAATGTTCATGGACCATCATTTGTCCTAGCAAGGAAACCAGGAAGTAACTGAAGAAAGTATGTTAAAGTTTAAAAAAAACTACTAAAAAAATAAAAAAAATATAAGTTTTTTGTAAAACAAGTAAATATTTATACGCTGCTTGACATTAGGAAAGAAGCATAAATCAATGTTAAGTAGGAGAGTGGCAGTTCCACTATCTAAGCAGAGCTGTTATTCTACAAAATTAGAGGATTAAGGTTCAAACTCTTTTTAATTAGAATCCCCCCCCCATTCCCCCACCTCATTCAGTTGCCTTTTTCTAAAGTGGATGCTAAACTGCATCCTATCCGCCTTCCTAAACTACTGTAAATAATTGGTTATCTAGAAGGATTATACATTCCAGTCCTGCATGATATACTTTATCTCTCAAATGTACTCCACCTCTAGTCTGCCTATAGAGAACCTGAAAAAAACTGCAGATTTTGTGGGGTTGGGTCTGTTTTTCCAGGGCTTCAGTGGGGTGGAGTTGTGATGAGTCCGTCAGCCAGACTCCCCGCCGCCACCTCCCACCTCTTCCACTCCCTTGCAACTCAACATGCAAGTTTTCTTCTCATAGTGGTAGATTTAAATGTACACTGAACTTCTGCTTATGAATCTCTTCTAACATCCAGTGAAAATGCAGGAAAGTAATCCACATGACTTCAGCATGCCAAATCGCACGCTGAGGTGTTGTGAACAGCCAATCCTTGCAGAGCGTGCCTGTAAAGAAAGGAGTTCAAAAAGAAAAAGTGGGGGGAAGGTCGTGGCGATTGGGGGGAATTAAAAAAATAATGCATGTCTTAGGCTAGTGCACGAGAAGAGTATGTAATAAAATCAACTGTCAATCACAGCAAGGGGGAAACTGATGAACGACCAAAGTTTTCAGTTTTTACCCGTTTTTATTTCACTGAAAAAAGATATGAGGATTGCTCAAGAGCTGGAAGATAACTCTCTTTGTGGCTCCCCCTCTCGATCCTGGGCCACAAGCCTGATCTGGAAATCCCAGTAAATCGCGTGCCAAACAAAAAAAAAACAAGTTTTTTCGGGGCTTGAGCGCATCTCACTTTAATACCCATGTCATACAAGTAACAAAAAAGGGGAGAAAAAATTTCACAATTAGTGACACAACTAAGTAAAAAAAAAAAAACGGACTCTCTACAACCTCGGCTTTCTGCCCAGTCACGCGGGGGAGGCGGATTGTAGGGGTGGGGGAGCGGGGGGGGTGGTGGGGGGAATGGGGAAAAAAGGGTCTAAAATCTCATGATAATACACCTGGGCACAGGGGGCTCTTCTTGTGAGATTTTGGGTCCCCAGTTTGTCCTGCATTCCACCGGGAGGCCTATGAGATCCTCCTCGCTGAGGTGCCGCTGGTTGAAATTGGGACATAAGGTAAGTATGTTTTCTTCAGTTTTTACTAACTTGCTTGATAATTTGTTTATCCTGCATTTTTGCATGGGGGGGGGGGGGGGGTAATGAAAAAGCAGACCTTACAATTTGTCAGCTTTTAAGAGCTGTCGTACCAGAGCCATTGTACTCCTCTAACAAAAGAGCGCACTCTGCCAGCCCGGATTAGAGGTAACCCGAGAACCAGCATCTCTTATCCGCATTTCTTCGGTCAAGTTAGGAAACCCTTCCTGGTCGGTATTTGCTTCCCATCCCCCGCGCCTTCTCCGGCATGGCTACCCCTAAGCCAAGTTGGTGGGGCGCTTCTCTAAGTGTGAGCCCTGGGGGGGGTCCTATCATTCTGCTCCTACCAGCGGCTTCATGGGAGAGTTTAGCGAATGTTTCCCACAGATGTCCTGTTATTGGTAAATTGATACATTTTTGGATAAAATGATTCCTATTCTGCCAGTCCTTATTGGAAGATGGGGTGTCAGATGGGTCGGGTGTCAGCCCTCTTTAGGGGTCAGGGTGTCAGTCGTTATTGGGAGACGGGTTTAACAGTGATCTGCTTGTTCATTGAGCTTCTTAGGCCCTGGAGAACATTCAGGAAACACTTTCTGAATGTTTGGAAAATGCTGGTGGCCTGTCCTGGGGATAGCTGGATTTTTCTTAGGTGTGGCTCTTGGCAGATCCAGAGTGGGCATCCAGTGGCATCTGTCATGGTTCTGTATTGTACAGAGGATGGTAGGACTTTTTATGAACTTTATTTGGGTTCTCCATATTTTACACCATTGGGATCCAATCTGCAGTCGTCATCTGTGCTGTGATTTGATCTGGTGGCAGTGGAGATTATTTGAGAAGAAAAATTATTTTATTACCCCCCCCCACCCCCCCCCCCCTGACACCCCCCCCCCCCCCCCAAAACCCCCCCCCCCCCCCCCCCCCCCCCCCCCCCCCCCCCCCCCCCCCCCCCCCCCCCCCCCCCCCCCCCCCCCCCCCCCCCCCCCCCCCCCCCCCCCCCCCCCCCCCCCCCCCACCCCCACTCCCCCCCCCCCCCCCCCCCCCCCCCCCCCCCCCCCCCACCCCCCCCCCCCCCCCCCCCCCCCCCCCCCCCCCCCCACCCCCCCCCCCACCCCCCCCCCCCCCCCCCCCCCCCCCCCCCCCCCCCCCCCCCCCACCCCCCCCCCCCCCCCCCCCCCCACCTATTGCACTGGGACATCCTCTTGGCTGCTGATGTGCCACAAGCCGAGCAGGAGTTCACCCTATTACCTGACAGCCTCTGAATCCAAAGGAGAAAAATCCAGGATCACTCTATTACAATCAAACACACGGGTACCGGCCTAGGACTTTCTCCTCCCCCACACATTTTACCAGGCATGGGGATAGGTGTACGCCATGGTCCTAGGCACAGGAAATGCAATTGGGACAGCCCCAAGTATAAGAAAGGTGTATGCCATATCTTGGCAAGGTGTAGGTAATGGCCCTGAGCTCAGGAAAGGGGTACATGAGGAAAGGTATATGTGATAGGGCTGGGCACAGGAAAGGTGTAAGCCATGGGCCCTGTGCTCAGGGTAGGTGTGCATGATGGCCCAGGGCACAGGAATGGTGTAGGCGATAGGTGTACATGATGGCTCTAGGCACAGGAAAGGTGTAGGCAATGAGCTCAGGATAAGTGTACATAATGGCTACAGGAAAGGTGTAGGCTATGGACCCTGGACTCAAGATAGGTGTACATGATGGCCCCAGGCAAAAGACAGGTGTAGGCAATGGACCCTGGGCTCCAGATAGGTGTACTGATGGCACCAGGCACAGGAAAGGTGTAGGCTATGGGCCCTGAGCTCAGGATAGGTGTACATGATGGCTCTAGGCACAGGAAAGGTGTAGGCGATGGGCTTAGGATAGGTGTACGTAATGGCTACACTATGGGTGTAGGCTATGGGCTCAGGATAGGTGTACATGATGGCTCTAGGCACAAGACAGGTGTAGGCGATGGACCATGGGCTCCAGATAGGTGTACTGATGGCACCAGGCACAGGAAAGGTGCATAGGACAGCCCAGAGTACAGGAAAACTGTACGCGATGGCCCCGGACTTAGGAAAGGTGTACACCATGACCTTGGCTACAGGAAAAGTGTCTGTAATGGCCCGGAGCTCAGGAAAGGTGTACACGATGACCCTGGGCACAATAAAGGTGTACCCAATGGTTCTGTATTTAGGATAGGTGTATGTGATGACCCCCCAGGATGCAGAAAAAAAGATGTAGGCGACGATCCCTGGCACAGGAAAGGTTGGGGTTAGGCTGGCTCCATCGGTACATCCTTGCATCCAGTGAACGTCCTCATGTTCTTGGCACACCTCGCAAGCTTAATTGGTGGATAAAAATAAAGTAATTTTTGGGGAAAAATGAAGATGCCCTTGCGTGGCCTGGCACTTCTCTTTGTCCTGGGAACGGCCGCTGGTTCCCGCAGGGTGCTCTCACGTCTGGATGTGCGCACGTTGGAAATATTTACGAAATTTCCAGAGAGAGGAGTGCAGGCCTGATCTCCGGACTGGGGGAGGTTTTTCTCTCCCCCTCCCCAGAAGAATTCCTTTCAGCCAGCGAGCTGTTTGAGGTCATAGGACGAGCCCGTGTCTACAATGGAGAATTCAGCTCACAAAGAGCACGTTCAGCCAGGCAAACACAATCGGTCCACATGAGCGCATTCCAGGCCGCCGTGGCCACCGCATTAACCCCTCCACGGCTACGGGAGCTGCCTGTCCAGGAATCTGCAGACACTAGAATTGCTGGAATTCCAGGGCTTTTTTTTTTTTTTTCTTTGGTGGAGAGCAGACATGGAACATCATCATATATGGGCCACTCTAAGGAAAAGGTGGCGGAGGGTTCGGTTAGCATTCTGACCACAGAGTAATAATCCCCCAAATTGGACTTTTGGGTTGACCATAGACGGACAGACAACACATGCCTGTCTGTTCCCCCCGTTTGCTCAAAAAGGACTGGTCCACTTTCTACAAAGATTTTCCAGCACATTGGGAACATTTCTAACCCAAGTGTGTGAGGAGCCATACACTGGTTGCTCCATACTCCATCATCACCAGTGATGGCGTTTTACAGTGATCAAAATTTAATTATTTGATCCCCTGTTTGCCCACTTACAAAGAAAAGAAGGGTCTATATTTTTTATCATAGGTGTATTTTAAATGATAGAAACAGAATATCAACTAAAAATCCAGAAACACACATGATACAAATGTTATAAATTGAGTTGAAGTTCAGTGAGTAAAATAAGTATAATAATTTGATCCCCAAGCAAAACATGACTTTAAACTTTTCTTTTAGGCTTAAGGTTTCCGTGACCGTTTTAATGTGCTTCTTCTTGAACCACTCCTTTGTTGCCTTGGCAGTATGTTTTTGTTTTTGTTTTTTTTGTTTTTTTTGGGTCATTGTCATGCTGAAAGACTCCATCTTCAGTGTTATGGCAAGAAGGTTCTCATCGTCATTTTACAATACCTGGTCCCGTCTATTGGCCCCTCAATGCAGCAAAGTCGGCCTGTACCTTTTTAGCAGAGGAACGGCCCCAAAGAATATTTACACCTCTGTGCTTAACTGTAGGGATAGTGTTCTTAGGGTCATAGTCTGCATTTTTCATCTTCCATACTGGGCGAGTCGAATTAATGCCAAAGAGCTCAATTTTGGTCTCTGAAGTTTGCCAATGAACATCTAAATCGGGGATATGCAATTAGCGGACCTCCAGCTGTTGCAAAACTACAAGTCCCATCATGCCTCAGCCTCTGGGTGTCATGCTTGTGGCTGTCAGAGTCTTGCTATGCCTCATGGGACTTGTACTTTTGCAACATCTGGAGGTCCGCTAATTGCATATCCCTGATCCAAATGATTCAGAGAAGGATTGAAAGTGCTGTGGGCAGATGAGACAAGGCCATGTATTGTAAAATCTTGGATGAGAACCTTTTTCCCTCAGCCAGAACACTGAAGATGGGTCGTGGATGGGCCTTCCAGCATGAGTGACCCAAAACATACCACCAAGGCAACAAAGGAGGGGCTCAAGAAGAAGCATATTGAGCGGCCTATCCAGTCTCCAGACTTTAATCCTATTGAAAATGTATGGAGGGAGCTGAAACTTTGACAGCCAAGAAAACCTAAAAGTGGATGAAAAACCCTCACATATACCCAGTAAATTGATGTGAACAGCCCCAGATGATACAGAGACAAAACAAATCTCCCTACAGAAGTTTCACATGTATATCTGCTGTCTTCAGCTTTATATAGTCTTTAGAAAGTTCAGATTGTGTTGGATTTTCTATTCCTGTTCAGCACTGCAGTGAAGTCTGGGCATACAGCCAAGACAGCTGATTGGAGGAAAGGCACGCGCGCACACACACACCCCCTCTACTCATAGGTAGAGACTTTCAGAGCGGTTTGTTGAATAGTTCTGCACACTGCTAATCTTTTTATAGCATCCTCCCCAAACAGAAAACTTGGGCTGCTTTTATCTCAGTTGACGGAGAACTTGTCAGATGTTATCATAATGATAACAGAAGAAAGGAGCAGGAGAAAGCCACGGGACATAGTGCTTTGAAGAGGGATAAGAAAACACTGCAGATATATGTGCCCAGCTCAAATTTCATTAATCAGGTTTACATCAACTTTAAGGATTTAGAGAAGATCTGTAAAGAGGACCAAAATCCCTCCTGAGATGTGTGCAAACCTGGTCACCAACTACAAGAAACGTCTGACCTCTGTGCCAACAAGGGTTTCTCCACCAACTACAACATTTTTATTTTATTTTTTTTTTGGGGGATTTTTGGTTGATATTCTGTCTCTATCCTTTAAAATAACCCTTTGATAAAAATAATAGACCCTTCTTGTTTCTTTGTAAGTGGGAAAACTTACAAAATATGCAGGGGGTCAAATAATTATTTCCCCCTCTGTATGGCCACTCAAACACACAGACCATAATTCGATAGGCTTGTGCTTGTTTCCTTAACAATTTCTCAATTGTTCGCATCATCTTGGGGAACAACAATAGTATGTTGGCCAAAATGCAGTTATGGATGTATAGAAAAATCTGCAATGCCATGAAGTGTCATTCCCCTTGCTGGACCTGGTAATGTACATTAAACATCGCACAGAAAGGTGAGGCTCCGCCTTCGTGAAGGCAGCTGTAGATGGAGATGTATAAGAACACGGGAGAGCGACTCTGCTAATCAGAGTACTACAGCTCTGTGTAGTCATTATTTGACCAGATAGTTGGGGGTTCCTCAGACAAGCACAGAGCACACACTGGTGGCCATTTTTTTTATCCTAAACATGGACAATATGATGGGATTAGTGATGGAATGTACCGTGTATATACTCGCGTTTTTCAGCACATTTTTTATTTATTGTTATTTTTTTTTTTGTGCTAAAAATGCCCCCCTCGGCTTATACTGGAGTCAAGCACAGAGTGACATTTTCCGACCCCACTTTGGGGCCCCTAATCTCGGGGCCACTTGGTGATAGGAACACCAAATTTGTCAGTCAACTGTGTCCATCTGCAGCAATGTCATTTTGGGTCCAGAGACCCCAATTTTTTGGCTGCAGCTAGGGGACATTTAGGAACCCTTCACTACCAAGTTTGAAGTTTGGGGACCCTATGGCTGCAAATGGGCACAATGAGGCTGCAAATGGGCATTGTTGACCCTCTTTTCCACTTACAGTAGCTGCGCATTTCTCACCCTAGGCTTATACTCAAGTCAATACGTTTTCCTAGTGTTTTTTGTGGTAAAATTGGGTGCCTCGGCTTATACTCCAATATACGGTATGTGGATTTTCCTGCCATGAACCTTCAACTGTCACTGATTCGTGACTATGCATAGCTTGGGGCACTGCTCTAGACCAGTGTTTCTCAACTCCCAGTCCTCAAGGTGCCCCAACAGGTCACGTTTTCAGGCTTTCCGTTATTTTGCACAGATGATTTTGATCAGTTTCGCTGCCTAGGGCAGTGATGGCGAACCTCGGCACTCCAGATGTTTTGGAACTACATTTCCCATGATGCTCACTACACTGCAGAGTGCATGTGCGTCATGGGAAATGTAGTTCCAAAACATCTGGGGTGCCAAGGTTCGCCATCACTGCCCTAGGTAATTACCACAGCCGTTTTCTTTTGAGGGAAATCCTGAAAACATGACCTGTTGGGGCGCCTTTGAGGACTGGAGTTGAGAAAAACTGCTCTAGACAAACATTCAAAACGCCCATTGACTCCCACTGTTGGGTGCAGGTGGAAAAAGAAAAAAGCATGTCCTGGCTCTGTGCTGACACTCCTAGGAAGAAAGTCAAAGTGTCACACACCAACACAGCCCAAATTCAGAATTGGACATGACATGATTTCAGCCTGGCTTCATCCAGAATACTGACGCGTTTTGCCCCACCCACAGGGCTTGGTCATGACTAAGCTCTGTGGGTGGGGAGACATGGCCTGGATGGAATCGGACTAAAGCCATGTCTATGGATTCTGAACTCGGGCTGCGCTGGTGTGGGGCGGTTTGACTTTGTCACACACACATTCTCATCCCATGTATTGGTCAGAAATTCATGGAATGTCTTCTAGGTCCCTCCAGTCACCTCATACATGTTACAGTTCATCTATGTAGTAGAGATCAGTGTTAAATATTGCAGCTACTTGTATAGTGCCGTCAATTTACGCAGTGCTTTACATGTAAATTACAATCACCGTCTATTCATTTGCTTTTCTTCCACACACAATCATTGATCAATCTGATTGCTGATGGGCAATAAGGAAAGCCTCTCCCAAGCCCTTAGTCCAACTGTCTGTGTAGAAGGCGGGTACAGGTCGAAGGAAGCTCATCATGATTTCCCCCCCAGTAGAAGAACCATTCACACTCAAATTACTTCAGAACAAAGCTTTGCTATGGTTGAACAAGATCACAAAAGGTCTGCCCTATCCCCTCCCCCACCTCATCACTGACGCATTTCACTGTGGGCTTAGGTTAAAATGTGTTAGCTGAGGGTCTGGGGCGACCGTTTGAGATCATGTCTAGAATGGTAAAGCTTTCCTAGGACCAAGTCCTTTCTTGGTAAAGCATGCCAGCTGAGCAGGGTCTGGGAGAACCTTTTAAAAGCCTGTCTAGATCAATAACGGTTTGCTAAGACTAAACCTTTCCAGGTGAAATGCGTCAGTGCTGAGTTTGGAGACACCTTTTTGTGATCTTGTCTTGAACAATAAAGCTTTACTAAGATGAAGCCCTTTTCCGCGTGAAGCAGGTCAGCTGAGGAAGGTCTGGAACAATAAAGGTTTGCTAAATAAGAATAGTAACAGGGAGGTTGGGATTATGGTGGTGCCCAATACAAGAAAGAGAGAATATACAGATATACTAAAAATAGAAATGTTATTGCATAGAAACAATACAAATGAGGTTGATTAAAATTGATAGACGAGGTAGACTTGTTGTACTGGTCATAATATCCGTGTACATAAGGTGGTCAGTGATGAGTGTCGCGTCCCTACATGTTTCGCCATCAATGGCTTCTTCAGGGGATTATGCGGACCACCGGTTTTCAAAGCCGCTCTAGTGATAATAAATTCATATGTAGATTAACGATCATTTTTAATTCAGTACTACATGAAAAATATCGCATATCATGGTTCAGCATCCCCCCCCTCATCTCTCCCACCAAACTCACCACTATAGAAAAGTATTCATGCAGGGGCGCCAAAGGTTTGCCAAGTTTAAGCCCTTTCCAGGTGAAATGTGTCAGTGAGGGTCTGGGTGGACCTTTTGTGATATTGTCCTGAACAATAAAGCTTTGCCAAGACTTAAGCCTCGTACACACAATGAGAATATCGGACAAATTATCCCTTTTTTTTTTTTTTTCATGATAGTCTCATATCGAAAACCAATAGGTTACGTAAATTCTCATTCAACTTCAGAAGTGATGGTGTGTGTGTGTGTGTGTGTGTGTGTGTGTGTGTTTGTGTGTGTGTTTGTGTGTGTGTGTGTGTGTGTGTGTAGTGCTGCGTGCGCGTGCGGCGCGCGTTTTTTTTT
>CM053034.1:26865427-26895427 GCA_028564925.1 Lithobates sylvaticus
CAGCCCAGAGGAGAACAGAGATGGAAATGGGCCGGCTCTCCATTCCTTCTGCCTCCTAAGGTTAGTCTTTGCCGCCCCGCCTGGGGGAATGGGGGGGGGGGGGGGTCCGGTGCTTGCCTTCCCCGTTCCGCCATTTGTCTCCCCTGGGGGTTGGACGGGGGGGTTGGACGGGACTTCATGGACACCGAACCTTTCTGCAGCCGTTTCGCTGGCTTACGTTCCCCACTCTGCTCCATCTGCCAAATGGTGAATTGGTGTTCCGATGCTGGTTCCAGACCCTCCCTGCCCCCCCCCCCTCCATCTCCAGTGCTGCCCATGGCATACTGCCTGTCCCCACTAAATTGGGGCAGCATGTCCAATTGCTGGGAAGAACGCAGATTTGCAACAACTACGCTTCCTGCAATGCCGTTTGCTTCATATCTGCTTCATCTGTCACAGAGCACAGGGATTCACCTTTGGTTTTCACACCGGGCTCATTACCTTGCCTTAAACCACCCACGAGTGCAGGAACCTTCTGTCGGCCTCCACTGACGTGGAAGCCATAGACGCTTCGCTTTGCTGCAGACATAACTGGACCGAGGGTTCATCATTGGATCTTTTTCTGTGCCGCCATTTAGCACTTGGTGAGTCAGCCCTATTGGGCTCATTAAGGGCAAGTTCTCTAATAAATTCCACTTGATTTGTGATTTGTCCACGTCTCATTCCACCCACGTTCCCAGTTTAAATTCTTTAATTCCGTCCAAAGAGTTCTCCCTCAAGTACGCTTCTGTTGACCTAGCCATACAGTGCGTCATCAGCACAGGAACGGGCGCATTGGCTGTCCAAGGCGGACATGTTGGACGCCTTTAAGCTGTTGCCTATCCAGCCGTCTTTTTGGCAATGGTATGGCATCAAGTGGAAAGCCTCATACTACTTCTACTACTTCAAACTAACATTTGGATCAAATTTCAGACTGTGGCTTTTCAACACATTTGCAGAATCCCTCACCTAGATTTTGTCCCACCAAGCGCAGTGCCAGAAAGTCATCCACTATCTCGACGACTTCCTGACGATCGAACGACCAGGCAAGTCCCCCACAGATTTGGATAAATTAAGGGAAGTATTTGGCAACCTGAACGTTCCCATCGCAGAGCATAAAGTAGGAGGTCCGGCTCAGTCTATCACCTTTTTAGGCATCAGTCTAGATTCCCGCTTCATACAGGCCAGCCTACCACCCAATCCCGGATCAGGTCGGTCATTCGTGCCTTCGTCCATTCACAAGCTTGTACAAAAAAGCAACCACAGCCCTTGTTAGGCATGCTCAATTTTGTAATGAGGATTATTCCTCAGAGGCTTTCCGTTATCTCACAACTGCTGGTTTTCCTGTCGCTGGCACAGGACCCTGATCAAATCCCCAGACTGGATCAAGCAGCAACTGTTGATCTGGCTATTTGGAATGAGTTCTTGGAAAACTGGAACAGGGTGTCAATATTGGGGCCTTGTCTCCTCAGGTAGTGGCAGGTTCCACAGGCTTTGCAGCAATTTTTGTCCCTCACTAGTTCACAGCACCGTGGCCACGAGATTGTGCTGATCCCTGGGTTTAGTCAGTCGTCCTCCTTGTTCGAAATCTCTATCCCATCGTTGCAGCAGCTCAGGTTTGGGGTCAAACCTAGATAGGGCAAACCGTGGTCTTCTCCACGGACAACATGGCCACGGGCCAAAGTCATCAATAAAGGCAGGTCCAAGTCCTTGGCCATCATGTACTTTCTACGCAGGCTAGTGCAGATATCCCTACAGCACAAGTTCAATATACACGGCACCTATATTCCCGGCAAGTGCAACCACGCAGCGGATGCAGGTTTCCAGTCTCGTGTCCTAGTTCGGGGACAGGCGACACTAAGCATATCCTGGCTTTCGTGTCATACTGTCACACGCAATTGACATTGTACCACAATACCATCAGGCTGTACCTGGCTGGCATTCAACATTTCCTGTCCTTACAGGACCCCAAGAGACCTTCATGTTTGCGACCAACACAGTCAAAGCTATCCTACGAGGTATCCAAAAGCACCAACCAATAGCCGGAGGTAAACGCTTACTCATCTCAAGCGCCACATTTCGGGATATGTCAGCTATCCTTTCACGGTCCCCTTTCGGGTTGCTGCCCAGCCTATTCATCAAAGCTGGAATTTACTTAGCTTTCTATGGTTTCCTGCGCCCGGGCGGGTTCACCTACAGAGGCCCCGGTTGCCAGGTACTGCGCAGGTGTCACCTCTCCCCCTCCAAGATAATTTTTCACTACACCTGGCGGTGTTCAAGACCAAACAGACAAGCAGGGGGGTCGATGTCAAACAACAAATGGTGCCCAGTAGCAGTCCTGGGCCAATTGCTGACACACCCGTCTAGTTAGTCTTATACCAGTCCGTTGTTACCATTCCCTACCAGCCCCCTGGATGCCAACCAATTCATCAAACACATTCTCCTGGTCAACTTAGGCCTCAAACCCAAGAAATATTGGGGGCACTCCTTCCGATTGCTTCTCCCGGGACATCCCAAACCCGCTGGTTAAAATGTTGCAAGCCTTTACTAAGCTTGTCCAATAAACTAACATGTTCAATAAACATTTATTTCCCTACCCTGGTATTTTTTCCCCCTTTTTGGCGTACCGACCAGCTGACCAGGGCACACCTCCGGTCTGTGTTTTGTTGTGAGTCTTGTGGCGTCTTCAGGGGGTTACGTGTTTGTCTCGGTTCAGGGACTCCGATCATGATTATTAAATTATATCCGTAACTCCTCTCTGCCAATTCCTTCATTGGCTTCTCTACCCCCCACCATATAAAATGTAAAATACTAGCCACAGCATACAAGGCCATCCACAAGATCACCCCCAGCTACATCACCAACCTCATCTGCAGATATCGCCCAAATCCTCCTCTCTGCTCCTCTCAACACCTCTAGGACTTCTCCAGAGCCTCTCCCATCCTCTGGAACTCTCTGCCCTAGTATGTCCGGTCAGCCCCTACCCTGTCCACCTTTAGGTGGGTGCAGGGGTCAGGAATAAGTAACATCAAGACAACATATAGACTGCAGAATCAGGACGAGCCCACCTGTTCACATCAGATTCCCCCTTACATCTAGGAGCCCTAGAGTCACCACCCATGTCAAGGTCCCCAGAGTCAACCTCTCTTATATCAGGGTCCCCAGAGCTGCCTTCCCTCCCTTCACCTGGGTCCCTAAAGTCACTCCCAGAGTTTCCCTAGTTACATCAGGTCTCCATAGCCCCCCTTTATATCAGCCCCCCCTCCTCCTTACATCAGTGTCCCAAGAGCCCCTCTTAAATTATAGGCAACAAGAATGACAGATAGAAGGAAGGGGGTAGGTCTAAAGCCCTCCGAAGATGGACTGGTGTTTTGACCCATCTATGTGCAGACTGGTTGTACTGAAGTTAATCTATCGATTGACTTCAGTACAACCAGTCTGGCAGTTTTTTTTTCTGTATGATGACTGTCCGCGGCTCTAGCCACAAGAAGTGTTTATTGTATTCTGATGGCAGGGAAACGTCCCACTGTCAGAACACAATAGTGGAGCGAGGCGCATTCCCCCAACAAATCTGAATATGTTAATTGGGGAATTGGGAAATTTTTCTTTCCTTCAACCGCTGGTTGAAGGGAAGAAAATTGCTTAATGTTTGGCCAGCCTTACCCTAAGGCCCCATTCACACCCAAGCAATCGGAATCGCGGGCGAAATCGCTGCGATTCTGCCCCGCGATTCCAAATCGCAGCAAATCGCGGGACAACAAGCTTGTCGTGCGTTGTGATTTGCCGTAATTGCAGTGCGATTTATCGCAAAATCGCGGCACAAGAAGTCATCACACACGCATACCGCTATTTGCCGCGATTTGGAATCGCAGGTAGAATCGAGGCCCTTCCGTCCGTGATTCAAACCTCCCAGGTGTGAACGGAGCTTGAGGCTTTCGTTCACACCAATGCGTTTTTTCATGCTTTTTGCAGGAACGCAGGACATTATTTTTAACACGGGTTCCTATGGAACACATTCACAACAATGCATTTTTGTGCCTCTGCGTTTTTGGAAAGGGTCAGGGACCTTTTTAAAATGCAAAACGGTGCTTTTTTTTTTGCTTTTTTTGGTTCAAGAAGAAAAGCATGTAGTACGTGAAAGGAATAGATCTTATGCTCTATAACAGTGCGTTTTTACTGTGATTTGCCGCAATTTGCGCATTGTGTTTTTAATCTTCACAACAACAAAAATAAGCATAAAAAACGCGAAATGCAAATCGCGGCAAAAACGTAGCAAAAAAACGCAAAAGCCACTGCTGAAACGCTCAAAAGCAAACTGCATAGGTGTTCTCACTGATGCTGTGCGGGAACCACAGCGATTCCTGTGTGGTTTCTGCACTTCATAAGAATCGCAGGCAGTTCACAGTGCGCTCTGCGAACCCCTGCGGGTGGCAATATAAAGGTAATGACACCCGCAAACCGGAGCGCAGTGCAAACTGTTAAATCGGATTGCATGGGCCTGAACACCCATGCAATCAGATTCCAGTGCGGACAAAACAAAAAGGGTCCTGCACAATGTTGGTGCGAATCCAGCGGGAATTGAGCCATACATAATGTATGGCTCAATTCGGACCACACTGAATTCACATGTCATTTGTACAGGGAATGGATCGGTGCGATTCCTGTACAAATGACATGCGATGCGGTAGACCGCATCTGTCCGAACCCAGCCTTGGAGTAGCCAAGCGAACAAACGCACAGGAATAAAGGGTTAAACCAATGATAACTTTGACTGCACATAGCCTTATCTGGTGTGGGGCTGGCTGTGTATCTCCAGTCTCTGCTGACAGGTCTAGCAAGCAGTCTCCTCTCAGCTTTATTTACTGCTGGGCTGAGTATCAGTGTGCAGTGATTGTGCTGTATAGAGATGCAGAGACACCCAGTCTGCTGGGCAGTAAATAAAGCTTTTTGCAGTGAAAGTTCTATGATAAGGGAGAAGATTCACTTTGGTTCAACACTTTATTGCTGTGCCTTTGTCTTCTTCTAAAAGAGGTATAAGGGAGCTGCTGAAGCTCTCGGTGAGCCTCCTGCCTCTATCCACTGCACCCTCCATGTCCAGGCCACCTGTCCAGGATTCAGTCCGGGTTTTCAATCATGTGTCCGGGTATCAGTCAACCTGAAACCCAGACACATTATTCAGACCGGGCGGTGCTTCCCCAAGTAACTGAGATAGTCACACACAAATCTGTTGCCGTCCAGGAACTGCAGGTGGCTGTCTGGGGTCAGGTTTGGCATCAATGCGGGGGGGGGGGGGGGCAGGCGCTGATGTCAGCAAGAGCAGTTTGGCCACACCCACTGTTTGCCGCAGGGCGCACAGTTACTACTCTCCTTGGGGCAACCAAAGGTGTCCCATGTCTTTTATAATCCTATAGTGTATTGGTCTCCAAACTGTGGCTTAGGGGCCGAGTGTGGCCCTTTGCTTGCCTTTATCTGGCCCTTGGGCACCGCTCCAATGATGGGCCCCATTTCCCAGACTGACATCAATGGGGTTCTAGTCTTCCATTTGATACCAACAATGGGGCACTATTCCTCCCAATAAAACCAATGATGAGGCACTAATGATAGGGAATTTTCTACTCCCACTGGCCACAGTCTGGCCCCCTAAAGCCTGAAGGACAGTATCTGACCCTTTCCTTAGAAGGTTTGGAGACCCCTGCTATAATGTATACTACGGGGGTAAAAGATTGGCGGTGCCACTAAAGTGTTTGGGTTCTCTTGAAGAAAGGGTGTAAACCCTTGAGGCGATTCAGTTCGCATTTGTAGCGCTATACAAGTTATTCATTCATTCAACCCTATCCCGACCCTGGGAAAAGTTCAGCAGTCGGGAAGAGTTTCCAGGGATGGAGGCTGGAGAGGGCTGGAGAGGGCTGCTGGCTTTGGGGGGGCATAACTGGAATCTGGGGGAGTATAGTCGACCCCAGAACCCCCCTAGATCCTACCATGCCAGGAAAGGTATCAGCAAGCCCTTCATTATATAATAAAGCTGCCCATTGATATGGAGTGGGACTTGAATGGAGACTACTGAAATCTCGAGGAAAAATGTTTCATTTTTTATACGCGGCTCTCGGGTTTACAGAGAATGGTCTGAAAAAGAGAAAATATCCAGTGAGCGGCAGTTGTGTGGAGGAAAATGCCTTGTTGATGTCAGAGGAGAATGGGCAGACTGGTTTGAGATGATAGAAAGGCAACAGCAAAACCTAGGTTCAGATCTCTGCGTTCTGTGAGGGCTGCGTTTGCGTGGGCACGGCACCCCATGCGATTCCCGCAACCACATGCAGAGATGTGAACGTAGGGTTACTCAAATAACCACTCGTTACAACCAAGGTGTGCAGAAGACCGTCTCTGAACATGCAACACATCGAACTTTGAAGCAGATGGACTACAGCAGCAGAAGACCACACCTGGTGCTACTCCTGTCAGCTAAGAACAGGAAACTGAGACTACACTTCGCACAGGCTCATATTTGGACCTATTGAGCATCATTTATACACCACGGCCTACCTGAGTATTGTCGCTGACCATGTCCATCCCTTTATCTTCTGATGTAACAGATTTCCTTTCCTTGTTCTACTATTAATCAGTTTACACAGCCAAAAGCAGCAAAACTAACCAAAGTGTCTCTGTGTTATAGCAGGATGAAAACTCGCAAATAGATTGCAAACTCTTCAGCCAAAACTTCAGAACAATAAAGGAGGGCATAGAGGGGTGTTGATTTTCACAGATCATCAATCACTGAATTCCACTTCTTGCCTTCAGCTCATTAATGATCAGCATTGTGTTTTGTGCTCAGTTGCTGTTCGGGGGAATTGGCGATGAATTCATTAGTATCAGGTAACACTGTACTATAGGTTCCGATATATAATGTATGAGCTCTAGGCTGGGACTACACTGACGGTTCTCCAGGATCAACAGAAACACCCAGCACTCACTTCAATGGAATTCTTTTTTCATGTATACATCAAATATTCATCGCTATCTCCAGGAATAATATAACTAAACTGATAATACCACAAACTAATGGTCGTGTTATACAGACCTACCAAGCTAATTTCCTCACTCCATAATGTAGAAAATACGCTGCTCCTGACCTTCTCTCTACCTTTCTGATTACATCCATCACTGGAATATCACACCTTCAACATGACCCTCCATAAGGTAAAAAATACTCTGCTCCTGACCTTCTCTCTACTTTTTTATTGCACTCACCACCGCCATATAACATCTCCAAAATGCCACCCAATAAGGTAGAAGACGTTCTGCTCCTGACCTCTCTACCTTTCTAATTACACCCATCACTGGGATATCACAGCTCCAACATGACCCTCCATAAGGTGGAAAAATCTTTGCTCCTGACCTTCTCTCTACATTTCTCATAAAAAACCCTCCACCAAGATACCACACCTCCAAAACAACCCCTTATATGGTAGAAAATACTCCTGACCCTCTCTCTACATTTTTTTTATTACACTCACCATGGGGATATCACATCTCCAAAATTACCCCCAATAAGGTAGAAGACACTCTACTCCTGACCTTCTCTCTACTTTTCCAATTACACCCCTCACTGGGATATCACAACTCCAACATGACCCTCCATAAGATATAAAATTCTCTGCTCCTAACCTTCTCCCTACCTTTATGATTACACCCACCAGCAGACTATCACATCTCCGATATGACCCTCTCTATGGTAGAAAATACTCTGCTCCTGACCATCTCTCTACCCTTCTGATTACACCCACCACCAGACTATCACATCTCTGATATGGCCCTCTCTATGGTAGAAAATACTCTGGTTCTGGAGACGGGTGGAAAATCCACACAAATATACCAGCAAAGCATACGGCAGAGACACCCAGTCTGCTGGGCAGTAAATAAAGCTTTTTGCAGTGAAAGTTCTGTGATAAGGGAGAAGATTCACTTTGGTTCAACACTTTATTGCTATGACTTTGTCTTCTTGTAAAAGAGGTATAGGGGAGCTGCTGAAGCTCTCGGTGAGCCCCCTGCCTCTATTCTCTGCACCCTCCGTGTCCAGCAGGCCACCTTTCCAGGATTCAGTCCGGGTTTTGAATCATGTGTCTGGGTATCAGTCAACCTGAAACCCAGACACATTATTCAGACCGGGCGGTGCTTCCCCAAGTAACTGACATAGTCACACACAAATCTGTTGCCGTCCAGTAGCTGCAGGTGGCTGTCTGGGGTCAGGTTTGGCATCACTGGGGGGGGTGATGATGTCAGCAAGAGCAGTTTTTGCACTGTTTGCCGCAGGGTGCACAATTACTACTCTCCTTGGAGCACCCAAAGGTGTCCCAGGTCTTTTATAATCCTATAGTGCACTTGTCTCCGAACTGTGGCCCAGGGGCCGAATGTGGCCCTTTGCTTGCCTTTATCTGGCCCTTGGGCACCGCTCCAATGATGGGCCTCATTTCCCCTGCTGACATCAATGGGGCTCTATTCTTCCATTTGATACCAACAATGGGGCACTATTCCTCCCAATGAAACCAATGATGAGGAACTAATGATAGGGAATGTTCTACTCCCACTGGCCACAGTTTGGCCCCCCTAAAGCCTGAAGGACAGTATCTGGCCCTTTCCTTAGAAGGTTTGGAGACCCCTGCTATAATGTATACTACGGGGGAAAAGATTGGCGGTGCCACTAAAGTGTTTGGATTTGGCTTCAAGAAAAGGTGGCAACCATATCCCGGCTCTGGGAAAAGTTTGGCAGCCGGGATTAGTTTCCAGGGATGGAGGCTGGAGAGGGATGCTGGCTTAGGGGGGAGGGGCACAACTGGAATCTGGGGGAGCATAGCCCACCCCAGAACCCCCCTAGATCCCACCATGCCAGGAAAGGTATCAGCAAGCCCTTCATTATGTAATAAAGCTGCCCATTGATATGGAGTGAGACTTGAATGGAGACTACTGAAATCTCGAGGAAAAATGTTTCTTGGGTTTAAAGAGAATGGTCTGAAAAAGAGAAAATATCCAGTGAGCGGCAGTTGTGTGGAGGAAAACGCCTTGTTGATGTCAGAGGAGAATGGGCAGACTGGTTATAGATGATAGAAAGGCAACAGTGACCCTCGGTTCACATCTCTGCGTTCTGTGAGGGCTATGTTTGCGTGGGCACGGCACCCCATGCGATTCCCACAGCCACGCGCAGAGATGTGAACATAGGGTTGCTCAAACAACCACTCGTTACAACCAAGGTAGGCAGAAGACCATCTCTAAACACGCAACACATCGAACCTTGAAGCAGATGGACTACAGCAGCAGAAGACCACACCTGGTGCTACTCCTGTCAGCTAAGAACAGGAAACTGAGGCTACAATTCATATTTCCTTGGCACACTTAGAGCCCCTTCGGACCTATTGAGCATCATTTAAACACCACGGCCTACCTGAGTATTGTCGCTGACCATGTCCATCCCTTTATCTTCTGATGTAACAGATTTCCTTTCCTTGTTCTACTATTAATCAGTTTACACAGCCAAAAGCAGCAAAACTAACCAAAGTGTCTCTGTGTTATAGCAGGATGAAAACTCGCAAATAGATTGCAAGCTCTTTAGCCAAAACGTCAGAACAATAAAGGAGGGCATAGAGGGGTGTTGATTTTCACAGATCATCAATCACTGAATTCCACTTCTTGCCTTCAGCTCATTAATGATCAGCATTGTGTTTTGTGCTCAGTTGCTGTTCGGGGGAATTGGCGATGAATTCATTAGTATCAGGTAACACTGTACTATAGGTTCCGATATATAATGTATGAGCTCTAGGCTGGGACTACACTGACGGTTCTCCAGGATCAACAGAAACACCCAGCACTCACTTCAATGGAATTCTTTTTTCATGTATACATCAAATATTCATCGCTATCTCCAGGAATAATATAACTAGACTGATAATACCACAAACTAATGGTCGTGTTATACAGACCTACCAAGCTAATTTCCTCACTCCATAATGTAGAAAATACGCTGCTCCTGACCTTCTCTCTACCTTTCTGATTACATCCATCACTGGAATATCACACCTGCAACATGACCCTCCATAAGGTAAAAAATACTCTGCTCCTGACCTTCTCTCTACTTTTTTATTACACTCACCACCGCCATATAACATCTCCAAAATGCCACCCAATAAGGTAGAAGACGTTCTGCTCCTGACCTCTCTACCTTTCTAATTACACCCATCACTGGGATATCACAGCTCCAACATGACCCTCCATAAGGTAGAAAAATCTCTGCTCCTGACCTTCTCTCTACATTTCCTATTACACCCTCCACCAAGATACCACACCTTCAAAACAACCCCTTATATGGTAGAAAATACTCTGCTCCTGACCCTCTCTCTACTTTTTTTTATATTACACTCACCATGGGGATATCACATCTCCAAAATTACCCCCAATAAGGTAGAAGACACTCTACTCCTGACCTTCTCTCTACCTTTCCAATTACACCCCTCACTGGGATATCACAACTCCAACATGACCCTCCATAAGATATAACATTCTCTGCTCCTGACCTCCTCTCTTCCTTTCTGATTAAACCCACCACCAGACTATCACAGCTCTGATATGACCTTCTCTATGGTAGAAAATACTCTGCTCCTGACCTTCTCCCTACCTTTATGATTACACCCACCACCAGACTATCACATCTCTGATATGACCCTCTCTATGGTAGAAAATACTCTGCTCCTGACCATCTCTTTACCCTTCTGATTACACCCACCACCAGACTATTACATCTCCGATATGACCCTCTCTATGGTAGAAAATACTCTGCTTCTGATCTTCTCTCTACCTTTTCTGATTACACTCACCACCAGGATATCACACCTCCAACTTCCAACATGACCCTGAATAAGGCAGGAAATTATCTGCCCCTGACCTTTACCCTAACTTTTTGATTACACCCACCACCAGGATATCACACCTTCAACATGACCCTGTAAATCAGAGGTCTCCAAACTGCAGCCCTTTGCTTGACTTTATCTGGCCCTTGGGACACTATTCCTCCCACTGACACCAACAATGGGACACTATTCCTCCAACTGATACTAACAATGGGACACTTTTCCTCCCACTGAGATCAATGATGGGGCACTATTCCTCCCACTGACACCAATCACGGGGCACTATTCCTCCCACTGACACACAATGATGGGGCACTATTCCTCCCACTGATACCAATCACGGGGCACTATTCCTCCCACTGACACACAATGATGGGGCACTATTCCTCCCAATGACATCAGGGATGGGGCCTAATTCCTCCCACTGACGCAAGCACATTTTCTACTCCCACTGGCCATGGTCTGACCTCCATAGTTGGATAGTCAACTGACCCTTTGTTTGGAAAGTTTGGAGATCCCTGCTTTATATGGTAGAAAATGCTCTGCTCCTGAATTTCTCTCAGCCCCTCTTACATAAAGTAGACCATCTCTCCATATTACACATAATGTTGCATTCAGGAGATGACTTACATTATAACAATATTGGAATTTATCTATGACACAGTAGAACACAGCATACCGTATAGTATAAATAATACAAATTTCGGGGTGAAGGTGGTCTGGGTTGGAGGGGTGTCACTGCTCAGGTAGTTTACAATCAAAATATAGTAAAATTATTTTCACAGATTTTCTACAATCAATTCCTGGCTCAGGATGGCATTCAGTAATTTACCCTCCTAGGATGGTAAGATCCTGGATCTACATGGAGACGGGCGGAAAATCCACACAAATATACCAGCAAAGCATACGAAACATCTGGGGCCTCAATACAACAAGTTATAGTAATAATGAATGTGACACAGAATAGACTGAGGGCCCCAATACAGAGAGCAACATACAGGGAGAAGGAGGGGGGACAGGTGAGGAGGAACAGAGAGAGGGCTTGACAGGTAAGAAAAAGAGTGTGAGAGAGAGAGAGAGAGACGGGGGAATTGAAGAGGAGTAGACAAGCGGGAGAATGAGGGTGAGAGAGATGGGGGGGGGGGGATTAAAGAGGGGAATAGGTCGGAGAGGGGAGAAAGAGAGATATGGAGAGGGGGAGTGCAGGGGGGACAGGAGATAGAGAAATATTGAGGAAAAGCAGAGAGAAAGATATGGAAAGAAAGAGGTATGGGGTGAAAGGGATAGGGAGAGTGAAAGGGAACGGGTGTGGAAAATGGTGGGGGATAGAGAAGTAGAAAGAGGGAAAGATGTGGAGAAAGAGAGAGACAGAGAGGGGAGAGTTAAGGGGGTTGTGGGGGGACTAGGGAGAGAGAGAGAAGAAAGGAGGAGAGGGAAAGGACAGAAGAAGGGAGAGAGGGAAGGGAGAGATAGAGAGGGGGATAGGGGAGGAGAGAGAGGAGGGAGTGAGAGAATGGACAGAAGAAGGGGGAGAGAGAGAGAGAGAGAGTGTGTGTGTCAGAGAGAGGAGGGGGGAGAGAGAGAAGACAGAAGAAGGGAGAGAGGGGGAGAGAGAAGGGGGAGAAAGGACAGAAGAAGGGAGAGAGGGGGGATAGAGAGGGGGATAGGGAGAGGATAGAGAGTGGTGGGGAGGAGAGAGAGGAGGGGAGAGAGGGAAAGAACAGAAGAAGGGAGAGAGAGAGGTGATTCAAGAGAGGGGAGAGAGAAAGGACAGAAGAAGGGAGAGAGAAAGAAAAGAGAGAGAGAGATGGAGAGAGGAGAGGAGAGGAGGAGAGAGAGAAGGAGGGGGAGAGAAAGGACAGAAGAAGGGAGAGAGAGATAGAGAAAGTGTGTCGGAGAGAGGAGGGGGGGGGGGGGGTAGAAAAGACAGAAGGGAGAGAGGGGGGAGAGAGAAGGAGGGGGGAGAAATTACAGAACAAGGGAGAGAGGGGAGGGAGAGATAGAGAGGAGGATAGGGGGAGGAGAGAGTGGTGGGGGAGGAGAGAGAGGAGGGAGAGAGGGAAAGAACAGAAGAAGGGAGAGAGAGAGAGGGGAGAGAGAAAGAGAAGAGAGAGAGAGAGACAGAGAGAGGAGAGGGAAAGAGAAGGGAGAGAGAAGCTGAAGGGGGGGGAGGGAGAGAAAGAGAAGGAGAGACAAAGGACAGAGGGAAGGAGAGAGAGAGAGAAGAGGGAGGGGAAAAAGTGGGGGGGAGAGAAAGAAGACAGGGGAGGATAGAGAGAGAGAGAGGTAAAAAAAGAAGAGAGAGAGAGAGAAAGAGAGAAGGAAGAGGGAGGGAGATAGAGGATGGAGGAAGAGAGAGAGAGAGAGAGAGAGAGAGAGAGGGAAAGATAAGAGGGAGAGAGAAAGAGGTGGGGGGAGAAAGAAATAAAGAAAGAGAGAAAGTAAGAAAGAGAGAGAGAGGGGAGAGAGAAAAAGAAACAGGAGGGAGGGAGATAGAACAGAGGGAGAGCAAGAGAGAATAGGGTGAGAGAAAGAGGTGGGGGGGGGGAGAGGAAGAAGACTGGGGAAGAGGGAGAGTAAGAAAGAAAAGAAAGAAAGAAAGAGGGAGACAAAGAAAGAAAGAGAGAGAAAAAGAAAGAAAGAGATAGGGAAGAGGGAGGGAGATAGAGGAGGGAGAGATAAAGAGAGAGAGAGAGGGAGAGAGAAAGAGGTGGGGAAGAGAAGGGGGGGGGGAGAAAGAGGAAGAAGACAGGGGAGGAGGAAAAGAAAGAGAGAGAAAGAGAGAAAGAAAGAAAAAAAAGAAAGAAAGAAAGAAAGAAAGAAATAAAGAAAGAAAGAAAGAGAGAGAGAGGGGGAGAGAGAAAAAGGAAGAAAGACGAGGGAGGGAGAGAGAGAGAATGGGAGGGGGGAGAGAAAGGGGGGGCAGGGGAGGAAGGAGAGTAAGAAAGAGAGAGAGGGGGAGAGAGAAAGAAATAAAATAAAAAGGTGGAAAGAGAGAGATCTAGAGATAGAAATAGGATGCAATAGAAGGAGGGAGCTGGAGAGAGAGAGAAAAAAATTAAGAAATAAAATAGATAAGAGGCAGAAACAGAGAGAAGAAAGAGGAGGAGGTAGAAAGGAAAAGAGTTGTAGATGGAGAGGAGAGTCGGAGAGACAGACAAGGATGGGGATGGGGCAGAGAAGAGGCAGCCAGTGAGGGGAGGTCACAGAATGGGAGAGGAGGAGGTTGCATTGCTAGTGATGAGTCTAGTACAGTCAGTGTGTGTTCTGCAGCCAGCAGCTCCCGGATGAAGAGAAGCGGAGGATGGAGATGTCTGAGCGGTGAGAAGGATGCAGCAGCACGCGGATCCCGGTAAGAAAAACTTTATCACTTCTTCCCTATGGGGGGCCCCAAATCCCCCCTTGTCTCTCTCAGGACACAGTCTATCCGTATCAAAGTTCTTGTTCTGTTCAGATGTGATCCATCGAATGTAACATCTGACCATCTGGGGAAATCATTCTGTGGGTCCCCCTGTGAAGTCCTAGGCTGAGGTCCCTACCTGTCCTACCTGTCCCTGTCCTAATCATTCCCACAATTTCGGGGATTTCATTACAGACCCCGAGAACTTCTGTACTTCCACCTCTCTGTACAATATCCAAAACTGAGAATTGTCCCTGGAATTGTCCCTGGAATTGTCCCTGGAATTGTCCTGGAATTGTCCCTGGAATTGTCCCTGGAATTGTCCCTGGAATTGTCCCTGGACTCAGAGGACCGTCTTCAGCAAATTCTGATCATTCGGAGACATTTTCATTATTTTACCGATAATCTGTTTTTTTTTGTTTTAAAGGTTACAATTTACAATGTATCAATGTTCCATTCCAGTATCATAATTCTTCTATAAAGATGTGTGTGTGTGTATAGTGTATATATATATATATTTGTATAATATGCATATATACAAAGTGTCCCCTTCTCTGGTTTCCTTTATTCCACCTCCATTCTCCTCTAAATATCAATCAGAAGGAGATATTTACATCTCATATTTTATTTCCTCTATTAATATGACAAAGAGAACTCCATGATATGTACTGGGGCTCAGTATTTATATTATATTCACATTTATTCCATCTCACTGATAAGAAATTATGAAAAATCGAATTTCAAAAATCAAATCAAATGAAAAATCAAAAGAGACATTGAAGGGAATCATTCACTTTATTATATTATGTTTAGGTGGTTGTATCCTAATGTAAGAGATTGTAATTATGTAACACTGATGGAAACTCAATCATTAAATCTCATATAATCTTCAGCATATCATCAAAAGTAATCTTTAATCTTTTTAAATCTGCAGATTTTAAAACAATTTCTGATGATCCTGCCATGATGGTCCCTGTTCAAGGATTTTGTGTTATAGGGTGACAACGGTCTCCTTGTTGTTCTTCTCTGTTGTCACCCTGTCATGTGTGCCTCTGATGATCCTGCCATGAAGGTCCTTGTTCAAGCCCTACCTGTTATGTGGGGTGACAACACTCTGTCACTGTCTCCTAATTGCTCTTCTGCCATGTCACACAGGTTTCCAGTGCCGACACACATCACCCAGGCATGGTCCACTGTTCAGGAGCTTTGTGTTTTAGGGTGACAACTGTCTGCTTATTGTTCTCCAGTGTTGTCACTTGTGCCACTGATGATCCTACCATGGAGGTCCTTGTTCGGGCCCTTTCTGTTATCAGATGACAACTGTCTTCATATTTTTCTCCTGTGTTGTCACCCTGTTACATGTGCCCCTAATGATCCTGCCATGAAGGTCCTTGTTCGGGCCCTTTCTGTTATGTGAGGTGCCAACATCCTGTCTCTGACTCCTAATTGCTCTCCTGTGTTGTCACACAGGTTTCCTGGGGGAGGCAACAAGCAGCTTCGCCGACACACAAGACGCAGGCATCGTCCACTGTTGGGCTACTTTCTGTTATAAGGTGACAACTGTCTCCCTTATGTACTCCTGTGTTGTCACCCTGTTATATGTGCCCCTGATGTTCTGTCATCATGGTCCTTGTTCAGGCTCTTTTTGTTATAGGGTGACAACCATCTCCTTATTTTTCTCCTGTGTTGTCCCCCTGTCACATGTGCCCCTGATGATCCTGCCATTAAGATCCTTGTTCAGGCTCTTATAGGGTGACAACCATCTCCCTATTTTTCTCCTGTGTTGTCACCCTGTTACATGTGCCCCTGATGATCCTGCCATTAAGGTCCTTGTTCAGGCTCTTATAGGGTGACAACCATCTCCCTATTTTTCTCCTGTGTTGTCACCCTGTCACATGTGCCCTTAATTATCCTGCCATCAAGGTCCTTGTTCAGACCCTTCCTGTTATTTGGGCTGGCAACACTCTGTCCCTTCCCTCTAATTGCTGTCACGTTGTCATTCTGCCACACAAGCTTCCATTGGACACTACAACCAGCCGTGCTGACACACATTACTCAGGCTTAGTCCACTGTTGTCACCATCAAGAGGTCTGCCCTGAGAAATGCCATGCAGCCATAACTGGAGTGCATGTAGACCAGCCTTTCTCAACCTTTTAACCCTAGAGGAACCCCAAAAATAATTTTCAGGTCTTGAGGAACCCTTACTAAAACCAATTTATCAGGGGTCAATAGGAACAATGCCCATTATACTGGTGGCCAATAGGAAGAATGCCCCACTTAAAGTGGTGCTCAGAATGTCACCCTTAAAGACAGCTGAAAAGATATTTGTTGTCATGCTGCTGGCTTTGCTAAGTGATGCTGAACCTTGAACTCTGTAGGCGCCATCAAAAATGTGGTTCAATAACCACAGCTCAAGGAACCCCTAGCAACCTCTGGAGGAACCCCACAGTTCCACGGAAACCTGGTTGAGAATGGCTGGTGTAGACAGTAAGGGGTTGACTTTCGAAAACTGGAGCATGCAGAACAGTGGCGGTTACTGTTATTTTTTTGGGGGGGGCCTTTAAATAACCACCTGCCCCCCCCCCCCTCCGAGCAGCACCCACCCTCCCCGCAGTTTGCTAGTCGGTCCGGCACTTACCCCATCGTGGCGGGTGACATGCAGCGTGGTGTAGCGGCTCTGCTCCGAGTCCTCTCCTCCATGGCGGCTTCCAGCTCCTCCTCCTTTGAGACGAGGATCGCCTGTCCTTTAAGCCAATCGGGTGACCGCTGTCAAAACCCGCTTCCTGATTGGCCAGGAGGAGGATCAGTGTTACAACAGCGAATATTGATTCGCTGTTGTAACACACCTGGGTGGGCTTGGAGTGCACTCTCTGCGACCCAAGCCCACCCTATATTGAAGCCTATTAGAGCCTCTGGCTTTAATCGGTGCTTCAAAAAAACCCCCCCCCCCCCCCCACATTGGAATCCTGAAAGGGGCTGGATGCATGGATAGGGGAGGCAGCGATGGACGGGGAGGGAAGGGGCCACCCCTAGTGAAGAATGTGGTGCAGCTGTGCATGGTAGCCAATCAGCTTCTAACTTCAGTTTGTTCATTTAAACTTTGACAATAAAACCTGGAAGCTGATTGGTTGGTTTCTGTGCACAGCTGCACCAGTTTTAGTAAATCAGCAATAAGTGGCAGCAAAGAGGTTGCAGGAGAGAGCAGCACTGAGATGTAACAAAGAACTAAAAAAGGCAAAAACAGGATTTTATTAAACATTGACAGCTGTTTATGACACGCCGTGCACAAAGGAACATTTATAAAGTAGGACACCTGACATTCAGTTTTAGGTGAATCTTCCTGGTAAATGTGTTTTAATAACCTATTTATTCACCAACAGTGAATGTTTGGATAAATATTTTTGTAACATTATAAATATTACCCTAAATATCATCCCGTTGGGGTTTACATTAAAAAATATATATAAAAAAAAAAGTGAAATCTGCCGACCCAGAGAGCTGCATGGGACTTGATAATGACCCCCCTTTTCTGATGATCATCTTCTGTCTTCTCCAGGTCACCCATGTGAAGTGACATCTGGCCGGCAGCGATGCCTATAATCTCTGGAAGCAGCGAGCAAGACTACAGCAACCTCAGCTATACGTCGAGCAGTACCCTAAACCAATTCTTCCCCATCGCTGTCGATTCCCAGCCAGTGAAGGGGGCGAGGTACCGGAGGGCGCAACAGATTTACGACCCCGACGAGCTCTACGCAGCCGACCTAAAACGCGAGATCGTCATCAACGTCGGAGGCAACAGGTACCTTCTACCATGGAGCACGCTGGACGACTTCCCTATGACCCGGCTGGGTCGCTTGAGGTTCTGCAGCAGCTACGAGGAGATCATCCAGGTCTGCGACGACTTTGATGAAGACACCAATGAGTTCTTCTTCGATAGGAACCCCTGCGCCTTCAGCATGATCGTCAGCTTCTTGGCAGCTGGCAAACTGCGCCTCCTGCGGGAGATGTGCGCCTTATCCTTTCAGGACGAGCTGGCCTACTGGGGCATCGAGGAGTCCAACCTGGAGCGCTGCTGCCTGCGGAGACTCTTCCAGAAGCTGGAGGATCTGGAAGAAGGCCGGAAGCAGGAGGAGGCGCAGAGGACCCGTGAGACTATCTGCGTCCTGGAGGACCCCTCCAAGGTGGGGCATTGTATGAAGAAGCTGCGGGACATGGTGGAGAATCCACAGTCCGGGATCCCAGGGAAAGTGTTTGCGTGCCTGTCCATCCTGTTTGTGGCAACCACCGCCATCAACCTGTGCATCAGCACCATGCCGGACCTGCGGGAGGAGGAGGACAGGGTGAGTACTCTGTGACTGTGTCTTCCTTGTGCAGGACAGTGGGAGTAACCATAAAGGTAACCATACATAATAAAATCGAATTGTACAATCTCTATTATACAACCTGTACAACAGTGTAGAGCACGTTTCAAACACAATCTGGCCCACCAGGCCATTTCATGTGGCTCTCACACCTCTCATGCAGCTGCTGCACCCCCCTTATCTCCGCTACACCTTGTCTTAGCAGTTGGCAGCAGAGAGGAAGACTTAACTCCTCCTCCAGATCCTGTGCTTATCCGTGTAGCTACTTAGAGGCTCTTCTTTGCCCCTCCCCCGCCCCAGTCTCAGCAGTTGGCAGAATAGAGGAGGACAGAACTCCTCCCCCAGATCATGTGCTTCTCTGTGTAGCTACAGAGAGGCTCTTCTTTGCCCCTCCCCCCAATCTCAGCAGTTGGGAGAAGAGAGGAGGACAGAACTCCTCCTCCAGATCCCGTGCTTCTCTGTGTAGCTACAGAGAGGCTCTTCTTTGTCCCCCCCCTATCTCAGCAGTTGGCAGAAGAGAGGAGGACAGAACTCCTACTCCAGATCCCATGCTTCTCTGTGTAGCTATGGAGAGGCTCTTCTTTGTCCCCCCCATCTTAGCAGTTGGCAGAAGAGAGGAGGACAGAACTCCTCCTACAGATTCTGAACCTCTTTGTAGAGCCGCAGCACCCCGTTTAATCAGTACAGTTGTCGTCCGAAAATACAATAGAAATACATTACAACACAACATCACTTCCCATTTTTTATTCTGTCCTACGAGAATTTTCATAACTTTAGCAAACTCTTCAGGTTCGATATGCGACTAGGAGGAAAAGCAGGAGGAGGCGACTGCAAAGTCGCATGACAAGTCGTACCCCACAATTTCCAATGAGTATCTGTGTGACTTCAAGTCGCACCGACTTCAAAGTAGTCCCTGTACTACTTTTGGTCTGACTTTGATGCGAGCTGAGGTCCGAAGACCTCAAGTTTACACAGACATTCCCTGAAATTGCGGCAAAATCGTGACAAAATGTGTCAAAGTTGCCCTTTCACACTGCCACGACTTGAAAGTTGTGCGATTTTGCAGCGATTTTGACACAATTTCAGGGAAAGCCCTTTGTAAACTTGAGGTCTATGGACCTCAACTCACATTAAAGTCGGACCAAAGTAGTACAGGGACTACTTGAAGTCAGTGCCACTTGAAGTTGCACAGATATGATTGGTACTCATTGGAAATCACGGGGTACGACTTGTCATGCGACTTTGCAGTCCCAAATCGCACAAATGTGAAAGGGGCCTGAATGGATCATTTAGGTCTATCCCAAATTTTACAAAAACTTTGGTCAATTTAAAGGAGATTGTACAATTGGATTGTAATTTGTCTGGTCGCCCTATAGAAGATTGGGCAATCAGATAGCACATGTGTGTCAGTTTAGGGTAAACAGCCATGCCTAAAGTGCAGTAGCCCAGAGCAGCCAATCGATATTCACTCTTTGCTTATATATCTGATATGCAACCGAATTGGCGACAGAGTTGTCCAACCCAGCACACATGATCGATGGTGCAGAGGTGATCCTCAATGTGCCATAACCCAGAATAACCAATCGGAATTCACTCGCTGATATGAAACCTGATTGGTCTTAGGGGTTCAGACTCCACCAACACTATCATTGATGCAGAGCAGCCAATCAGAATTTACGCTTCGCTCATACAGTTCATATGAACCCGGATTGGTCACAGGAGGTTCTGACCCCACACACATGATCAGAGGTGCAGAGATGATGTTCAACGTACCCAGGGCCATCTTTAATATTGATTGGACCCTGGGCAAAACTTTTCTTGGGGCCCCCCCCCCACCATGCAGTTTTGCTCTCCACCTGCTCTGAGACATACAATAAATAGCAGCTAGACTCCAAATCAGTTTAGACAGCGATTGTGATTGGTTGCCAGAGGTTACAGTGTATCATAAGCGCTCACTGACTGGTTGCTAGAGGTTACAGCAGACAATACAGCTCACTGATTAGTTGCTAGAGGTTGCAGCACACATTACGGCTCACTGATTAGTTGCTAGAGGTTACAGCACATGATTTCTGCTTGTTGATTGGTTGCTAGAGGTTACAGCACATGATTTCTGCTTGTTGATTGGTTGCTAGAGATTACTGTGGATATGACCTCAGGGGGGCATGATATACATATCAATGCCGCGGGTCACCAATATTTACATGTGAATGTCGTTAATTTACATGTAAACACAGGGTCTGCAGGTGAGAGTCATCTGTACACAACAATAGGGCAGAGCTGGGCAGCATTAGTAGCATCACTTCACACTGAGATATCAGGACACAGCACAGGACAAAAACCTCAAGGGACAAGGGAATTTAAACCAGGATAGTTGGCAAGTATGAGGCAGCTGCTTTGGGCCCCACAACAATGACAGGGCCCAGGGCAGCTGCCCCTTTTGCCCTGCCTTAAAAATGGCCCTGAATGTACCGTAACCCAGAACAACCAATCAGAACATATCATTTCTCTGCTGTGAGTTTACTGCACTTTCTCCTTCACTGCGATTTGTGGAATAAACCCTAATGACAGACATTTCCCAGCACGCTGGACAATTTTGATTGTTCTGGTGTAGAGTGGTAGCAAATAACACAGAATTAGGAAGGGGAATTGTCAGAAGTAAATGGGTGACAGCGGAAGATCTGAATGTAATTTCTCAGAAAAGCTTGGATGGATTCTGACTGAAGGAGTGGTGGAGACGCGGGGCTGACCGCCAGCAGAGATCAGATAGAAATAACAAGGAAAACAATCATTCTGTCAGCTGATACCAAATGTATGGTGTGTGTTCACTACTGAGATGTAATCATAATAATATTAATATTAATATTATTATTAATAATTATTAGTTATATCCAATAATATTAATAATGACTTTTCAGGCCAGGTCATTATAAGTCTGGGCACTAGGAGGCAGGATTGAGCTGAAAAACATCTGACTTTAAAGTGGAACTCCGCTGTTAAGGAAGCAGTCAGCTGTCTTCCCATCATTTCTGTCATTTCCATCCTCTTCTTCATGTCATATCTTCCCTCATATCCAACACCTCATATCCAATGCAGGTGACCCCATCTGGAGATGTCTTCTTTCATTCCTTGCATGGGGGTTAGTCCTGGGGGGGGGGGGGGGGGGGGGGGATTATCGGCTATCTGGGGGGGACTCCGGCTCAGAACCTTCAATTCTATATAGAAAAAAATGTATTCTCAGCCTGTGGCTCTTCTGGGTTATAAGATCCAGCATCTTTTCAGAGTCTCATGGAACATGCTAGGAGTTGTAGTTCTCCTACAGCTGGACAGACGCAGGTTATTGGTGGCTGCTAGAATGGGCTGGGAGTAGTCGTTTTGTAGCAGCTTGGCAGACACAGGCTATTGGTGGCTAATAGGGCATGTTGTCAGTAGTAGTTCTGTAGCCGCTTGGAGGTTAATATGACATGCTGGGTGTTGTAGTTCTTTAGCAGCTTGGCAGACATATTGGTGGCTAATAGGACATGCTGGGAGTATTAGTTCTCTAGCAGCTTGGCAGACACAGGTTATTAGTGGCTAATAGAACATGCTGGGAGTAGTAGTTCTCTAGCAGCTTGGCAGACATTGGTTATTGGAGGCAGGGGCGGACTGACCATTCGGCCACTCGGGCACTTCTCGAGGGCCCCGGCCACTAGGGGGCCCCTTCAGGGTTGCCAGCCTCAGTAAAACCAGGGACAGTATGTAAAAATCTCTGATTGCCTGGGGGCCCCATAATCTCCTATTGCCCGGGGGCCCCATGAGTTGTCAGTCCGCCCCTGATTGGAGGCTAATAAGACATGCTGGGTGTTGTAGTTCTAAAGCAGCTTGGCAGACACAGTTTATGGGTGGCTAATAGGACATGCTGGGAGTAGAAGTTCTGTAGCAGCTTGGCAGACATATTAGTGGCTAATAGGACATGCTGGGTATTGTAGTTCTCTAGCAGCTGGTGTACATGGGTTATTGGAGGCTAATAGGACATGCTGGGTGTTGTAGTTCTCTAACAGCTTGACAGACACAGGTTATTGGTGGCTAATAGGACATGCTGGGAGCAGTAGTTCTCGTTATTGGTGGCTAATAGGACATGCTGGGAGCAGTAGTTCTCTAGCAGCTGGGCAGACATATTGGAGGTTAATAGGACTTGCTGGGTGTTGTAGTTCTCTAGCAGGTGGCAGACACAGGTTATGGGTGGTTAATAGGACATGCTTGGCATTGTTCTCCAACAGCTTGGCAAACACAAGTTATGTGTGGCTAATAAGACATGCTGGGAGTCTCCTCTCACTGCAATGTGAAAGCCCGAGTGTTTTCACACTGGAGCGGTGCGCTGGCAGGACGCCAAAAAAACGTCCTACAAGCCGCATCTTTGCAGCGCTGTAGGAGCGATGAATACACCGCTCCTAAAGCACCTCTGTCCATTGAAATAAATGGGCAGTGCTTTGCGGGCGGTTTTAACCCTTTTCTGGCCACTAGTGGGGTTAAAAGCTCCCCGCTAGCGCCCGAAAACCTCTGCAAAAACGCTTTACCGCTGACGCCCCCAACGCCCCAGTAAGAAAGTAGCCTAACAACATTTTATTTTCTGTAACAATCATCCCTCAACATGATCATCCCTCAACAGTAGATTGTCTAGGGATTGTACAATTAGATTGTATAGCGTAAGGCCAACTTTAGAGCAGACGATGACATCACAGATGTTTTTTCCTAGAAGTGTTTATATCGCAACTGCTGTGATTGGCTGTATTCCCCAAGGGCGATGTGATTGGCTGTATTCCCCAAGGGCGTTGTGATTGGCTGCATTCCCCAAGGGCGATGTGGTTGGCTGTATTCCCCAAGGCGATGTGATTGGCTGTATTCCCCAAGGCGATGTGATTGGCTGTATTCTCCGAGGGAAGCTGCCATTGTTACGTGTAATAAATTAGCTGACTTTTTTTCCATCACATGATACATTGTTACCAACAAAAGGAAGAGCAGATAACCGTATATTGTATCAAAAGTCATTTTATTCTTTGTAAATCTGGAGCTTTCATTAAACGATAATGCCTGGGGATCCTGCCAAGGAGGTCCTCGCCGGGCACTTCCTGTTACAGGGTGACAACACTCTGCCGCTGTCTCCCAACTGTTCTCCCGAGTTGTCACCCCGTCACATGGGCTTCCAAAGGAGGCTTTAAGTGGCTGTTTCAGCGCACATTACACAGATATGGTCCTCTGCTGTCCCCATCGGTAACCTGCCTTGAGAAATGCCATCACTGAAGGACATGTAGACAGTATGGGGGAAATTTACTAAAGGCCAGTTCACACCACATGCGGTCTAGTGCATTTTTTTCCTGCATCAAAAACGCATTGAAAGTAGGTTATGGGCTGGTTCACACCACAAAAACGCACTCCAGATCCGTTCCGCAAGCATTCCTGCATGAGGATATTTGACACATTCTGGTGCGTTTTTGATGCTTTTCCGGATGCATTCCAGATGCTTGTTTTCTTCTTTTTTCCCTGTACTGGGGTCTGATGCGTTTTTGATGCATTCCGGTGCGTTTTTGTGTTTTACCGCGTTCCAGTACACTCCAGTGCAGGAAAAATGCAGCATATTCTACTTTTTATTGTAGTACTGAAACACCCTGAAAATCACTGCACTGGTGTGAACTATGCCACTGGAAACCATATAACCTACTTTCCATGCGTTTTTGATGCGGAAAAAAAACGCATGGGACCGCATGTGTTATGAACTGGCCCTATATGGTTTCCAATTGCATAGTTCACACCAGTGCGGCCAGTTTCAGGGCATTCCAGTTTCAGGAAAAAAAAGTAGAACATGCTGCATTTTTGCTGCAGTGGACTGGTTGGAATGCGCTAAAACGTATCAAAAACACACCAGAATGCACTGGAACGCATCAAAAATGCATCAGACCTCAGTGAAGTAAAAAAAAAAAAAAACAGGAAAGAAGAAGAAAAAAGGCATTTGGAATGCATCCAGAAACGCATCAAAAACAAATCAGACCCCAGTACAGTAAAAAAAAAAAAGCAGGAAAGGAAAAAGCATTTGGAATCCATCCAGAAACGCATCAAAAACGCATCAGACCCAAGTACAGTAAAAAAAAAAAACAGAAAAGAAGAAGAAAAAAGCATTTGGAATGCATCCAGAAACGCATCAGACCCCAGTACAGTAAAGAAGAAAAAAAAAACAGCAAAGAAGAAGAAGACAAAAAGCATCTGGAATGCATCCAGAAACGCATCAAAAGCGCACTGTAATGCATCAAAAATGCACATGCAGAAATGCATCCAGAAGGGATCTAGAGTGCGTTTTTGTGGTGTGAACCCGTCCTAAAACTGGTGCACTCAGAATCTAGTGCAGCTGTGCGTGGTAGCCAATCAGCTTCTAACGTCAGCTTGTTCAATTAAACTTTCAGAATAAAACCTGGCAGCTGATTGGTTTCTGTGCAGAGCGGCACCACATTTTGCGTGTTCTACTTTTAGTAAATCTCCCCCTTTTCACATGAAAGTTCCGATCGGTCCGCTTCGCCGTTTTTCAGGTGGACCCGATCGGAACTTCCATTCTTCTTTATGGAGCGGCGGGTGTAAAGGGACATGTGTCAGTGTACACCCGCCTACACCCAATCTGATCCGCTAAAAAGAGATGGATGAGGATCCCCTTTAGTCCAGTGGCTCGGATCGGATGGCAGTCGGGTGTAAACGGCGGACCCTTTACATCTGACCGCCCATAGAGGAGAGCGGGCTGTGTCTGTGTCCGTTCTGCATAAGCTGAGCAGACATGGACCTGTCCTCCTCCTGATCAGCAGGGATCAGGGAACAGATCTGCTGAGCAAGTGGATCGCAGGCGCAGTCCACCCTGTGTGAAAGGGGCCTAATGCGGTGTACACACGGTCGGAATTTCCGATGGAAACAGTCCGATGGGAGCTTTTCATCGGATTTTCCGACCGTGTGTATGCCCATCGGTCTTTTACTGACGGAATTTCCGACGGACTTTGGATTGAGAACCTGTTCTTAATTTTTCAGACGGAAAACCTTTCTATCGGATTTTCCGATCGTGTGTATGCAATTCCGACACGCATAATTCCGACGCATGCTCGGAAACAATTCAACGCATGCTCAGAAGCATTAAACTTCCCTTTTATAGTGCTGTCGAACGTGTTGTATGTCGCGGTGTTATTGAACGTCGGAATTTGGTGTGACCGTGTGTAGGCAAGACAGTTTGAGCGAAATTCCGTCGGAGCTTTTTCCGACGAGAATTCGGACCGTGTGTACGCGGCATAAGTGTCTGCAAAGAGGCTGCAGGAGATCAGCAGTACTGAGATGTTACAAAGGAGGAAAAAAGATGAAAACAAGGATTTATTCATTTATAAAAAACAAATGACAGTTGTTTATGATGACGCACAGAACAAAATAAATGTCATCCATTTGGAGTTTACATGGACATCAATAAATCTGTTTGTTGTCACTGATCCGCAGCGCACATTTCCAACCAGGACGTCACATTGAGGGATTCGCAATCTCTGCGCCGCGTCCCTTAATGTGAGTGTAAAATCCCATTTAATGAGGCAGCGGCTGGTAAATTCCCATTAATGGACACTAATCTGGGCTGACGGAGGATTAATATTTCCTGGTTGGAGGATTTCCAATCGATCCCCGCAGCAACTTATAAAGGAGATCATTCAGGACATCCAAAAGAGGCAACTTGGGGTGACTCCTTCTCTGTGGGGTCACCTCTGGAATACATTTAGTAGAGCAGCAGAAAGAAATGCTGAGAGGAGTCACAAGACTCTCTATGACTCTGGAAACATGAAGTCCCCTCCCCCAACTCAAGTTGGTGTGCAAAGCTCAGCCTCATTTATATCTGTGCCCAAATCAGTACAAAAAGGGGTATTAATGTTTACATATGCTTAGTACACATCTCAATATTAGGATCCTAGAACCTGGGACAGTGTTAACCCCGCCCGTGGTCCACAATTCACCCTCCCACTTTCTGGGTGGGCATGCCCACGTCAAACCCACTTTATAGGCTGGTCTTTCCCAGACCCTGCCCCTAAATATGTAGGGCCAACCATTATGCTCACTTTACAGGTTGGTCCCACCCAGTCCCCACCTTGTAATATGCGAGGACCACAAATCACATCCACTTTATAGGTTGGAAAAAGGTAAATACAAACCGGAGATGACTCAAGCAACCTAAAAAAATGGTGGTTTATAAAAAGCCAAAGCAAGGGCAGACCAGTATTGATAAAATAGTATTACTCTTTATTATATAAATATTAAAAACAGAGAGAATCACAATAAAAATTCGAAATTTCTCATCCCAAAAAATATTGGCGATTTAATTCAGAAAAATACACACAATCATATATATACATCTAGTATAGTTGCATAACATGCGTCTTTAGCCTGCTGTCTCTATGGTCAACGCGTTTCATCTGAGGGCTTCCTCAGGACCCAAACAAGAGGGTAGCAAGCTTCCTAGAAGAATATTTGTATTTTTGCACTTTATAGGTTGGTCCCACCCAGAGACCATCTCTAAACATGTGGAGCGCACACATCACATCCACTTTATGGGTAGGTCCCACCCAGAGACCATCTCTAAACATGTGGAGACCACACATCACATATACTTTATGGGTAGGTCCCACCCAGAGACCATCTCTAAACATGTGGAGACCACACATCACATACAATTTATGGGTAGGTCCCACCCAGAGACCATCTCTAAACATGTGGAGCGCACACATCACATCCACTTTATGGGTAGGTCCCACCCAGAGACCATCTCTAAACATGTGGAGACCACACATCACATATACTTTATGGGTAGGTCCCACCCAGAGACCATCTCTAAACATGTGGAGACCACACATCACATACAATTTATGGGTAGGTCCCACCCAGAGACCATCTCTAAACATGTGGAGCGCACACATCACATCCACTTTATGGGTTGGTCCCACCCAGAGACCATCTCTAAACATGTAGAGACCACCCATCACATATACTTTATGGGTTGGTCCCACCCAGATGCCATCTCTAAACATGTGGAGACCACACATCACATACACTTTATGGGTTGGTCCCACCCAGAGACCATCTCTAAACATGTGGAGACCACACATCACATACACTTTACGGGATGGTCCCACCCAGAGACTACCTCTAAACATGTAGCGACCGCACATCACTTACACTTTATGGGTTGGTCCCACCCAGTGACCATCTCTAAACATGTGGAGACCACACATCACATACACTTTATTGGTTGGTCCCACCCAGAGACCATCTCTAAACATGTGGAGACCACACATCACATACACTTTATGGGTTGGTCCTACCCAGAGACCATCTCTAAACATGTGGAGACCGCACATCACATACACTTTATGGGTTGGTCCCACCCAGAGACCATCTCTAAACATGTGGAGACCACACATCACATACACTTTATGGGTTGGTCCTACCCAGAGACCATCTCTAAACATGTGGAGACCGCACATCACATACACTTTATGGGTTACCCCCACCCAGAGACCATCTCTAAACATGTGGAGACCACACATCACATATACTTTATGGGTTGGTCCCACCCAGAGACCCTCTCTAAACATGTAGTGACCACCCTTCAAATCCACTTTATAGGTTGGTCCTGCACCTTTAAATATGGGGGGACCTCACACTCACAGCCCACAATTAATACATATGTGGTAACTTAAAAAAGTTTATGATGTGATCCCTGGACATGACCCTGGACACAGCATCAGTGGGACAGAGGCCCAAGATGTGGGACTGTTTCCGCAAAACCACAACAGTTTTTAAGGCTTAGAGAAGCGTGATGACTAAGTAGATCCCTGCTTCGTAGAATGTGGAAATAATATGGGCGGAGGACCTCTTAAAGGATTATTCCTCACCCACAAAGAAGACTTTTAATTGCACATGAAGCCATAAACTGAACTGGATGGAGAAATTCATCTGGTTGCAGACAGAGGGACATACATTGAGGCCTCAACAGGATGCCCCTCCATGATGCTCTTAGCTCCCTTCTCTGTAAAATTGCTGAGGTTCACACAAACAACCAACCATGACAGGTCCACTTTAGTATCCAGTTCAGCAAAATAGCCGCACGTTTCTAAGTATAGAAAAGCCATTTTCCATCCAAGTCATCAGTCTTTTGCGAGATTATTCTTTCATGAGCCCTAAATCCTCCCGCCGGCCTCGGCTCACACAAAGACAAAATTCTGTAAATGAGGCTCCAACCAGGGAAAGACTGTTCTAATACTGCACAGAGTCACCAATGGTGGTGTGAGGCAGTCTGGAAAACCTGGCCTGTCTGATGCTGCACACTGGACTGGCCGTGCCACGGCCACCGCTCAGGAGGGTCGTATTTGTAGCCCTGCAAAATGAAGAATCTGGAAGAGTCCCTAGCAGTCTCATGTCCGGCGATGTCTTACAGCACCGGGGTGCTATGTTCACTGCCATCAATTCTCCCAGTCTTTAGGGACAGTCCATGTATTTGCTGCAGTCCCCCCTTGTGCCTGTGTCTGGCACTGATCAGTACCAATGCCGCTTCTGCCACCCTTTATTATTCATCGCCAGGTCACCAATACTCATAAACACAAACTTGTATTAGATATAAAGTACCCATCACATATGAAACTCAACATTTCAGGGTTGGGGTCTCCTTTAAACACTTGTTGATTGCGCTATAGCCGAATGACAGCTACAGAGTGGTCATCTAGTTCTGGGATGGCGTCATATGACGGTGTCCTGTGATAATGCCTGCTTCGTGCCTGCTTCTGGGTGTGGGCAGCACGCTCTGTGATCACTGTTGATCACAGATTAAGGTAAAGAGTCAATCAGCGGCACTTTACCATGTGATCAGCTGTGTCCAATCACTCATCACGGAGGTTAACAGATGCCGGTTATCGGCACTCCTTTCCTCATGCTGACACCATGAGGAGAGGAGAAGAGAGACAATAACCGGCTTCTCTACAAGAGAAATGTACCCTGATTATCAGTACAGTCCCAACAGTGCCCACCAGTTCTGCAAATCTGTGCCCACCAGTGATGCCAATCAGTGCCTACCAGTGATGCCAATCAGTGCCTCCTCATCAGTGTCACCTATAAGTGCCCATCAGTGCCACCTATCAGTGCTGTCTATCAGTGCCGCCTATCAGTGCCACCTATCAGTGCCCATCAGTGCCACCTATCAGTGCTGTCTATCAGTGCCGCCTAATCAGTGCCACCTATCAGTGCCACAGTGCCACCTATCAGTGCTGTCTATCAGTGCCGCCTATCAGTGCCACTTATC
>CM053034.1:26900427-26901788 GCA_028564925.1 Lithobates sylvaticus
GTTCATGTGACATTGTTCTGGACCTCCAAGTGTCAGTGTGACATTGTTCTGGACCTCCAAGTGTCAGTGTGACATTGTTCTGGACCTCCAAGTGTCAGTGTGACATTGTTCTGGACCTCCAAGTGTCAGTGTGACATTGTTCTGGACTTCCAAGTGTCAGTGTGACATTGTTCTGGACCTCCAAGTGTCAGTGTGTCATTGTTCTGAACCCCAAGTGTCAGTGTGTCATTGTCTAGGGACCCCTCCAAGTGTCACCCTGCAGTTCCTGAGCCCCCCCCCCCCCAATCAGTGTGTCATTGTTCTGAACCCCAAGTGTCAGTGTGTCATTGTTCTGGACCCCAAGTGCAGTTCCCCCCCCCCCACATACACTCTTCTAAATGTAGCAGAAATAAAGTGTTAATGAAGTTCTCTCGCGGTTAGTTCTGATCTGGAGAATATTTTTCACCTTTATCAGACATCACGATGATGAAGTATCTCAGATCTCTTCTATATCTTATTCAGCAGTTCCAAAAATATCCAGAGAACATGGAGAGAATCATTACTCGTCTGTAGATAAGACGTTCTCCCGACCCTCTCCGCTCATCCTCCATCCACTTCATCAGGAGCGCAGAGTGCCTGATGGGAGCCGTCCGGAGATGATGATAATGGGAGCTCAGCCCTCCACTGCGGCTGTCCTAGGAACATATATATATTTATATCATAGTCCCATCCGATTATCATCTCACATCCAGCACAGTCCTGGAATTTATTGTGCTTGGTGACCCTCAAGTGGAGCACCGAGACTTCCAGCTAAACCGATCACCCCTACCGCATCCTCATAAATAAATTGTAGTGTCCCATCGATCGCTTAGATAAAATCTCTTCTCCTGTAGATTAAAATTTTTACAGAGTCTGGAAAATAATTCAACATTTTCAGTAATGCAATGAATTAAGGACTTCTAGATTAAATTTCTTGTCATGAGAGCAGCTGACCTGTGCAGAAAATTCCTGGGCCAGGGCACTTACTTCAGTTTAAATTCCAGTTGCACTTCACTTCAAGTTTTGGATGGAGTATGAAAGGGTAATAACTAGGTGTCGACAAGGGAAGATTTTGGGGGGATTTTTGGGGGTGCCAAGCAGGGAAATTACTTTCAATACTCCAATGTATAAAAAATATAACAAAAAGTTTATTACATATGTAGCACTGACCCCCGAAGGAGCTGCTGGTTTTATTTGGGCTTACCGTTACCTCACTTACTTGCTTCTCCGTCTTGGGGACCTCGTGGAAAGTGGCCCAAAGAAATGTTGACACTGAATCCTCTTTTGGGTTATTTATTTAGAAAAGAAGACAAAGTCTCGTAATAAAGGGTAGAGGGTTAGGG
>CM053034.1:26902218-26922003 GCA_028564925.1 Lithobates sylvaticus
TATAGCACTGGTCGCTGTATAATTGTCAATCGTCCCAAAAATGTGTCAAAAGTGTCCGATGTGTCCGCCATAATGTTGCAGTCCCGATAAAAATATCGCCGCCGTCATTCGGCTATGGGTCGGTTGCTAAGTGGATAAGATGCAGCTTACACACATCAATTCACTTCTAAAAGGGATACTACAGGTAATAGGCACCAAAACAACTGTAGCTTAATCAGTTTGTGTATAGACCATACACCTTTTAGTTTCTCTGCCATTTAGGAGTTGAATCACTTTGCCCAGGCAGCCCTAGTTACACCTCTCCTGGATGTGACTGTCATTTTCCATCAGATTTTGCTCACTGTAGAGGTTTTTTATATCCTCTGCAAATTGAACCTTAATTACATATCGGAGGCTACTGCAGGCGAATTACAGTGTAGGAGATGAAATTATAAACACAATGGAGTTGATTTACTAAAACGGTAGAGTGCAAAATCTGGTGCAGCTGTGCATGGTAGCCAATCAGCTTCTAACTTCAGCTTGTGCAATTAAGCTTGGACAAGAATACCTGGAAGCTGATTGGTTACTATGCACAGATGTACCAGATTTTGCACTCTCCAGTTTTAGTAAATCAACCCCAATGTGCAATAAAAGAAAGTCTAAAGATTAGATCAGGGCCGGTGCTTTCACTAGGCAAAGTAGGCAAAGTAGGCAGCTGCCTAGGGCGCACTTCCACTTAGGGGCCGGCACTCGGTCATGAATGACCATTGTGAGCTGAGGCAGAAGGGACAGAGCAAGATGCCAGGTGTCTGTGGCAGAACTACCAAGCCCTGGCGTTCCACCACTGTTGGTAAGAGGCAGGAAGGGAGCCCATTGGAGCACTGCCTGCATGTGATCCTCTTCGGTTGGAGCTGAGCAGCCTGATCACCCTGGCAGGAAGTGACTCTCCGCACTGAGCTGGTAGACAGCCGTTCGTTTCTCTGGGTCAGCATCAAGCAGGGAGCTGAACCTGAGCCGGAACTCGGCACTGGAGGGTGGTACCTTTACTGAAGCAGAAGCGATGGGGACCCTGAGTGGTCAGAGGAGGTCGATGGTGATGATGGATGTGCAGTGCTCTCTGACTGCCACTTCTCCCTCCACCAGGAGCCGGCCGGAGCTGTGCTAATCACTGTGGTCCAGGAGAGGGGCGTCCTGGCTGGGAGAAGGAATCAGCAGGATCACGGAGGAGGGAAGAGAGGGGCCCACTCTTTAAACCACCCAGTAAATGTCCCCAGAACAGGGGATCAGGGTCCCTGGTTGTGACATGAAGGATCCCATGTGAAAGGGAATCTGAGTCACCTGGTGTGACATGGAGGAACAGCATGGTCCCCCTGGTGTGACATGGAGGAACAGCAGCGTCCCCTGGTGTGACATGGAGGAACAGCAGGGTCCCCCTGGTGTGACATGGAACATTGGGCATGACAGCATGACATGGAGGAACAGCAGGGTCCCCCTGGTGTGACATGGAACATTGGACATGACAGCATGACATGGAGGAACAGCAGGGTCCCCCTGGTGTGACATGGAACATTGGGCATGACAGCATGACATGGAGGAACAGCAGGGTCCCCCTGGTGTGACATGGAACATTGGACATGACAGCATGACATGGATGAACACTGTTTTTTTTGGGGGGGGGGGCGCAAATAGCTGGTCTTGCCTAGGGCGCAAAATAGTCTAGCACTGGCCCTGCATTAGATGTTTCTTGACAGCAAATGTTTAGGAAGGCTGTGTGAGTCACAAGGCAGGGGCATGACTAGGCTGAAACAAAAAAGTGATTTAACTGCTAAATGGCAGAGAATTGAGCAGTGAGACTGCAGAGCACGATTAATACACCGAAACTGCTTCATAAGCTAAAGTTATTTTGGTGCCTACAGTATACTTTTAAAGATTGTATACAGTGCCTTGCAAAAGTATTCACCCCCCTTGGCATTTTTCATGTTTTGTTGCCTCACAACCTGGAATTAACATGGATTGTTTGAGGATTTGCATCATTTAATTTACAGAACATGCCCACAACACAAAAAAAAATGTTTAACCACTTTAGCCCCGGACCAATTGTCAGCTTAAGGACCAGAGGTCTTTTTTCAATTTCGCACTGCACTACTTTAACTGGTAATTGCGCGGTCATGCAATTTTGTAACCAAACGAAATTTGCGTCCTTTTCTTCCCACAAATAGAGCTTTCTTTTGATGGTATTTGATTGCCTCTGTGATTTTTATTTTTTGCGATATAAACGGAAAAGGAGCGAAAATTTTGAAAAAAAAAAGAGATTTTCTACTTTTTGTTATAAAAAAAATCTAATAAACTCAATTTTAGTCAAACATTTGGGCCAAATTGTATTCAGCCACATGTCTTTAGTAAAAAAAATGCCAATAAGCGTATATTTATTGGTTTGCGCAAAAGTTATAGCGTCTACAAACTAGAGTACATTTTCTGGAATTTACACGGCTTTTAATTTATGACTACCTATCTCATTTCTTGAGGTGCTAAAATGGCAGGGAAGTACAAAACCCCCCCAAATGACCCCATTTTGGAAAGTAGACACCCCAAGCTATTTGCTGAGAGGCATGTTGAGCCCATTGAATATTTTTTTTTTTAGTCCCAAGGGATTGAATAAAGACAAAAAAAAAAAAAAAAAAAAATTTTTTTTTCATAAAGTTGTCACTAAATGATATATTGCTCACACATGCCATGGTTATATGTGGAGATGCACCCCAAAATACATTTTGCTGCTTCTCCCGAGTATGGGGATACCACATGTGTGGGACTTTTTGGGAGCCTAGCCGCGCACGGGGCCCCGAAACCCAATCAACGCCTTCAGGGTTTCTAAGGGTGCAAATTTTTGATTTCACTCCTCACTACCTATCACAGTTTTGAAGGCCATAAAATGCCAAAATAGCACAAAACCCCCCCAAATGACCCCATTTTGGAAAGTAGACACCCCAAGCTATTTGCTGAGAGGCATGTTGAGTACATGGAATATTTTATATTTTGCCACAAGTTGCGGGAATATTACAAAATTTTTTTTTTTTTGCCCAAAGTTGTCACTAAATGATATATTGCCCACACATGCCATGGGCATATGTGGAATTACACCCCAAAATACATTCTGCTGCTTCTCCTGAGTACGGGGATACCACATGTGTGGGACTTTTTGGGAGCCTATCCGCATACGGGACCCCGAAAACCAAGCACCGCCTTCAGGATTTCTAAGGGCATAAATTTTTGATTTCACTCCTCACTACCTATCACTACCTATCACAGTTTTGAAGGCCATAAAATGCCAAGATGGCACAAAACCCCCCCAAATGACCCCATTTTGGAAAGTAGACACCCCAAGCTATTTGCTGAGAGGCATGTTGAGCCCGTTGAATATTTTTTTTTTTAGTCCCAAGTGATTGAATAAAGACAAAAAAAAAAAAAAAAAAAAAATTTATTCAAAAAGTTGTCACTAAATGATATATTGCTCACACATGCCATGGTTATATGTGGAATTGCACCCCAAAATACATTTTGCTGCTTCTCCTGAGTATGGGGATACCACATGTGTGGGACTTTTTGGGAGCCTAGCCGCGTACGGGGCCCCGAAACCCAAGCACCGCCTTCAGGATTTCTAAGGGTGCAAATTTTTGATTTCACTCCTCACTACCTATCACAGTTTCGAAGGCCATAAAATGCCAAAATAGCACAAAAACCCCCCCAAATGACCCCATTTTGGAAAGTAGACACCCCAAGCTATTTGTTGAGAGGCATGGTGAGTATTTTACAGCTCTCATGTGTTTTTGAAAATGAAGAAAGTAAAGAAAAAAAAATTTTTTTTTTTTTTTTTCAATTTTCAAAACATTGTGAAAAAAAGCGAGATCTGCAAAATACTCACCATACCTCTCAGCAAATAGCTTGGGGTGTCTACTTTCCAAAATGGGGTCATTTGGGGGTGGTTTGTGCCATCTGGGCATTCCATGGCCTCCGAAACTGTGATTGGCAGTGAGGAGTGAAATAAAAAAATTACACCCTTAGAAAGCCTGAAAGCGGTGCTTGGATTTTGGGGTCCCGTACGCGGCTAGGCTCCCAAAAAGTCCCACACATGTGGTATCCCCGTACTCAGGAGAAGCAACAGAATGTATTTTGGGGTGTATCTCCACATATGCCCATGGCATGTTTGAGCAATATATCATTTAGTGACAAGTTTTTGTAAAAAAAAAATATTTTTTTTTTTTTTCATTATTCAATCTCTTGGGACCAAAAAAAAAAAAATATTTAATGGGCTCAACATTGCTCTCAGCAAATAGCTTGGGGTGTCTACTTTCCAAAATGGGGTCATTTGGGGGGGGTTTGAACTGTCCTGGCATTTTATGCACAACATTTAAAAGCCTATGTCACACGTCACCCACTCTTCTAACCACTTGAAGATAAAGCCCTTTCTGACACTTTTTGTTTACATGAAAACATATTTTTTTTTTGCAAGAAAATTACGTTGAACCCCCAAACACTATATATATTGTTAAAGCAAAGGCCCTACAGATTAAAATGGTGGGTGTTGCATTTTTTTTTTCCACACAGTATTTGCGCAGCGATTTTTCAAACGCATTTTTTGTGGAAAAAATACACTTTTTTTTATTTTAATGCACTAAAACACACTATATTGCTCAAATTTTTGATGAAATAAAAAATATGATCTTAGGCCGAGTACATGGATACCAAACACGACATGCTTTAAAATTGCGCACAAACACGCAGTGGCGACAAACTACATACATTTTTAAAAGCCTTTAAAAGCCTTTACAGGTTACCACATTAGATTCACGGAGGAGGTCTACTGCTAAAATTACTGCCCTCGATCTGACCTTCGCGGTGATACCTCACATGCATGGTGCAATTGCTGTTTACATATGACGCCAGACCAACGCTTGTGTTCGCCTTTGCGCAAAAGAAGGGGGGGCAGGGGTTCTTTTTTTTTTTTTTTTTTAGTTTTTCTTTTTATTTAGCTTTTTTATTTTATTTTTAAACTGTTCCTTCCATTTTTTTTTTCTTAGTTGTCATTTTTATTGTTATCGCAGGGAATGTAAATATCCCCTATGATAGCAATAGGCAGTGACAGGTACTCTTTTTTTGAAAAAATTGGGGTCTATTAGACCCTAGATCTTTCCTGTGCCCTCAAAGCATCTGACCACACCAAGATCGGTGTGATAAAATGCTTTCCCAATTTCCCAATGGCGCGGTGGGTATGCCCACCATTAGAATACCTCCCTTCATCCACCCACTTCTAATGATGGGCATACATGCACCATTTATATATGCCGAAGCATGGGGGCATCCTCCCGCAAAAAAAGTTATGCCACGTATACATGGTCGAACTTTTTTCGACCGTATGTACGTGGCATTAGGAGCAAAATCGCTCCTCCGCCCTCTGCTGCCCCCATGCTTCGGCATATATGCTCTTTTTTTTAACTGTGGTGGTGAAATCACCTCCTACAGCATTGGAGTCGCGGCTTTATGTATCGTGGGAGCAAACGCTGTTGCTGTCAAGATAAATAAATCCACGCTGCAACTGAATGGCGTACCTGCTAAGCAAATAATGGTTAACATTAAAACAAAGTAACATTACAGTATAACAGTAAGACCTTACCATACCATACCTGCAAAGCAAATACCAAAAAAAAAACATAGTAAAAAATAAAACATTTTGTTAACGCAACCGGTGCCTAAAATATATATATGCCGAAGCATGGGGGCATCCTCCCGCAAAAAAGTTATGCCACGTACACATGGTCGGACTTTTTTCGACCGTATGTACGTGGCATTAGGAGCAAAATCGCTCCTCCGCCCTCTGCTGCCCCCATGCTTCGGCATATATGCTCTTTTTTTTAACTGTGGTGGTGAAATCACCTCCTACAGCGTTGGAGTCGCGGCTTTATGTATCGTGGGAGCAAACGCTGTTGCTGTCAAGATAAATAAATCCACGCTGCAACTGAATGGCGTACCTGCTAAGCAAATAATGGTTAACATTAAAACAAAGTAACATTAGAGTATAACAGTAAGACCTTACCATACCATACCTGCAAAGCAAATACCAAAAAAAAAAACATAGTAAAAAATAAAACATTTTGTTAACGCAACCGGTGCCTAAAAAATATATATATGCCGAAGCATGGGGGCATCCTCCCGCAAAAAAGTTATGCCACGTACACATGGTCGGACTTTTTTCGACCGTATGTACGTGGCATTAGGAGCAAAATCGCTCCTCCGCCCTCTGCTGCCCCCATGCTTCGGCATATATGCTCTTTTTTTTAACTGTGGTGGTGAAATCACCTCCTACAGTGTTGGAGTCGCGGCTTTATGTATCGTGGGAGCAAACGCTGTTGCTGTCAAGATAAATAAATCCGCGCTGCAACTGAATGGCGCACCTGAAAACAAAAAAATGGTTAACAATAAAACATACCTGAAAAGCAAGCATGATAAAACATAATAAAACATTGCAGAATAGAATAGAGTAAAAAAGAGCAACAATAGAGAGAGAACAATAAAACGACAACTATTTTTGGTTTTTTATTTTATATTTTTTTTTTTAAACTTTTAATTTTTTTTTTGTACTTTTTTATTTTTTTTTTATTTTTTACACTTTTTTTTTAAACTATAACTATAATTTTAACTGTAACGGTCGGGTCTCAAAATGCGATGGCATTCTTGAGACCCTGTAACTATAATTTGAACTGCAACGGTCGGGTCTCAAAATGCGATGGCATTCTTGAGACCCTGTGAAAGTGTATCCTAGCCTGTGAAATGCTGTACCCTACGCTAATACCTCACTAGTTCGTGGTAGCGTTCAAAGCATTCACCAACGCAGAGACCAGGATTGTCAGGACAGCGTGGACAATAATAACGGGTGTCACGCCTAAATCCGCGCTTGCTACAGACACGACATCTTCTTTGGGGGGCTCGTTGGGTAGGGGTACTCTGGAGGACATGAGGATAATGCCTCTCATGCAGCCGGCTTACTGCATTTGGTAGGGGATGGTGAGGTGTGGAATCGCCTGGATACAGGAGTTCCATGACAACCGCTCCCTGGAATTCAAGGAAGGGTAACGTCCCGCCTGAAGCTCCGTATAGCACATGAGCATTCAGCAAAGCCAATTGGAATAAATAAATAGACACTTTTTTGTACCAGCGTCTAGCCTTACGGACAACTAGGTACGGCGCCAACAACTGGTCGTTGAGGTCCACCCCCCCCATATTAAGGTTGTATTCGTGGATACAGAGGGGTTTCGTCACAACACCAGCCGCCGTACGAATTTGGACTGTCGTGTCTGCATGAAGGGAGGTAAGAACGAAAACATTCCTATTATCCCTCCACTTCACAGCGAGCAAGTTATTACACTTCAAGCAGGCTCTCTCCCCCAGCCTAAGACGGGAATCTACAAGCCGCTGGGGAAAGCCCCGGCGATTAGGTCGCACGGTGCCACATGCTCCAATCTGATGATCAAACAAGTGACTAAACAGTGGCACGCTCGTGTAATAATTGTCCACGTACAAGTGGTACCCCTTTCCGAATAAGGGTGACACCAAGTTCCACACTATCTTGCCAGCGCTCCCTATGTAATCTGGACAGTTCTCCGGCTCTACGTGACTATCTTTTCCCTCATAAACCGAAAAGCTCCACGTATAGCCTGTTGCCCTGTCACAGAGCTTGTAGAGCTTGACCCCGTATCTGGCACGCTTGCTGGGAAGGAACTGTTTGAAAGACAAGCGGCCAGAAAACTTAATCAGGGACTCGTCAACGCAGACAACTTGATTGGGCGTAAACAAGGCTGCAAAACATTGGTTGAAGTGGTTTATGAGGGGCCGAATTTTGTAGAGCCGATCAAATTCAGGGTCTCCACGAGGACGACAAAGTTCATTGTCACTGAAGTGCATGAACCGCAAGATCTGTTCGTATCGTGCCCTGGACATGGAGGCAGAGAACACGGGCATATGGTGGTGCGGTGAGGTGGACCAATAAGACCTCAGCGTCGGGAATTTGTGTATGCCCATGTTGAGGGAAAGGCCCAGAAAGGTCTTAAATTCGGAAACCGTAATTGGTTTCCAATCTCTGGCAAGGGAAGGCACTTGGGGATTAGCGGCGATGTGTTGACCAGCGTATATATTACTTTGGTCCACAATAGATCTATAGAGATCTTCCGTGAAAAACAGCGAATAAAAATCGGATGGCTTAAAATCAGCTGTTTCCACCTGAATACCGGGTTGGCCAGTGAATGGGGGAAGTACGGGTTCTGCAGAAGTGGTGGGCACCCAATCAGGATTGGCGAATTCTGCAGGAAGGACACTATGTGATCGACGGGCCTGCCTTTGTCTTCTTCTTGGTGGCAGCGGGACACTACTTGTGCTTGCCACCTCGCCAGCTTGAACTGCACTTATGGGACTCGCCACGTCACCAAGTGTTACTGCAGTGCTGGTTTGACTACGTCCAGGGTGTACTAGGCCGCTGGTGCTTGCCAGTTCACCAGAAGGAATAGCGGCGCTAGTACTTCTCTGCTCCATACGAGAGACCTGCGGTTCCTGCACCTCAACAACATCAGAAGATCGGGATCGGGTACGCCTGACCTTAGCAGGGACCACACCTTCGTCGCCAGAGCTATCTGTCATGGAGCCGCTGTCGTCTACTGGATCGTATTCTGAGCCTGATTCTGACAGATGAGTGACCTCCTCTTCACTATCTGACATACTCAGAAACAAGTAGGCCTGTTCACTAGTGTACTTGCGATTTGCCATTTTGGGCTCTAAATTTAGTAGTACACTAGTGAGATTCACAGGAAAAAAAGCTCCTAGGCTGCTGGCGAATGAATCAAAACGCTACCAAAAAAACTGTTAGCGATCGCAGGGATCAGGCCTGACTCTGCGAACGCTGCAGTTATGTGTGCTTAGTGTTTTGGAAGTGACAGTGATCGATCGATACTGCACTTGGGTGGGCTGGGCTGGGCTGGGCGGAGGGGGAAAACGCAGGTGCTAGCAGGTATCTGGGCTGATCCCGCTAACAATGCGTTTTTTGGAACCCTAAACTGCTGGGACGCTAGTATAGATCTGATCAGATCAGATATTGATCTGTTCAGATACTATACCACTAAGGGAGGTGTATGCTTTGCGCGTGGGTGTTTGCGGTACTGGCACTAACCTGGGGCGACGCAGACCTTATTTGACCCTAACACCTAATTGATATCACCCGCCGGGCGATCAGGGGGTTAAACCGATAGTTGGGTAATAAATGGCGGGTGCCCTGACAGTATAAAAAAACAAGCTAACTAACCAGCGTCACCCGTAACAGTTATACGGTGATCACTGGTGAAAGGGTTAACTAGGGGCAATCAGGGGGTTAAAACCTTTATTAGGTAATATATGGGGGTACCTGACGATATATAAAAACCTGACGGGGAACCTAAATAACTAAATAACTAACTGGCTAACCAGCGTCACCAGTGACACTTATACTGTGATCACTGGTGAAAGAGTTAACTCTAGGGGCAATCAAGGGTTTAAAACCTTTATTTAGGTTGTAATATGGGGGTACCTGACCTATAAACCTATTTATAATCCTATATAAACCTGGCGGTTACCTAAAAAAAAAACTGGCTACCTAGCGACAGCAGTGACACTAATAGAGCGATCAAAATAAACGATCGCTTAGTGACACTGCCAAAAGGGGGTGAAAGGGTTACCTAGGGGGCAATCAAGGGGTTAAACCTTTATTGGGGGGGGGTAGGGGGCTACCTTGGACCTAAAGGGGCCTAAAACTAACTGCCCTGACAGTTATTGCAGTCACACTGACACTAAATGCAGTGATCAGTAAAATAAATGATCACTGCAATCAGTGACACTGTGACAGGGGGGGCAGGGGGTGATCTGGGGGGTGATCAGGGGGTGACAGGGGGGTGAAATGTGTGCCTATGTGTACCTGGTGTCAGTGTAGTGTTTGTGCACTTACTTGATGTCTTCTCCGCTCGGCGTCCCGGTCAGAAAGACCGACACGAGGAGCGTGACATCACTTCCCCTTGCCTGTGTTTACAATTACACAGGAAGGGGAAGGAAGCGGACGAATCCTATTGGCCAGAGCGATCGGGAGGGGGTGGCCAGAAACGACTGGCCGTTACCTCGTCCCGCATCGCTTCTGAAGCGATCCCGACCGTCCCCGCCGGCGGAGGGGGGTCCGATCGGACCCCCCAACCCGACCGTCCCCGCCGGCGGAGGGGGGTCCGATCGGACCCCCCAACCGCCGGAAGAATGTCACGTACAGGTACGTGATTCTGCCTGTACGTGCCATTCTGCCGACGTATGATGATATGTGTGGGGGGGGCGGTCGGGAAGTGGTTAATACCTGTAGTGCACTAGTGCGCCCATCTCATGACTCATGCAGCATGACCACCAGGCAGTGACCAGACAGGTAGCCAGAGGATATGAGAGCCCGAGCCGGCACGCCCGCCGTCGCCTACACAGATCAAGTGCGTGGCTTTTCCATCCGACAAGGCTGCAGTGCCACTCCCACCTTCGGGTCCTCACCTCAAGTGTATGGGTGGCTTTTCCACCCAACAAGGCCGCAGTGCCACTCCCGCCTTCGGGTCCTCACCTCAAGTGCGTGGGTGGCTTTTCCACCCAACAAGGACGCAATGCCACTCCCGCCTTCGGGTCCTCACCTCAAGTGCGTGGGTGGCTTTTCCACCCAACAAGGCCGCAGTGCCACTCCCGCCTTCGGGTCCTCACCTCAAGTGCATGGGTGGCATTTCCACCCAACAAGGCCGCAGTGCCACTCCCGCCTTCGGGTCCTCACCTCAAGTGCGTGGGTGGCTTTTCCACCCAACAAGGCCGCAGTGCCACTCCCGCCTTTTGGACTGGTCCTCAAGAGCGCGTTTTTCCTCCCGCCGTGCGCAGACACAGTGTCACTCGCGCTTTATGGATCCGGCAGCACCTATAATGACGTCACACATCCTGCGATCCTGGCATTGGACCAGTGTGATGTCCATCATAGGCGGCGCCTGCAGGACATGGCAGAGCCTATGATGGACATCACACTGGTCCAATGCTGGGATCGCGGGATGTGTGATGTCCAATAGACTTATAGGCACCGCCGCCCACCGGACTTTGTGCTCGGATAGCTCTCCGCTCAGGCTGCACTCTCTTTGTATGAAGCCGTTCGGGGGTAATAATGCTGTTATGAATGGCCGAGACCCAGGCCCCCCAACGTCACTGCCGTGAAGCCAAATTTTATATATTAAAAATCAATTATATGTTATTTCTTTGAACCCCTCCTTGTAGTTACAACTGTCTTTGATTTTGAAAGTATTGAATCCATGTTGTTTTTTTATTGATTTTCTGTAAAAAAAAAAAATCCAATCTGTATCCCAGCACTGGAGATGGGCAGAAGGCCTCTGGAAACTACGGACTTTTGGACCAAGTGGCAGCTTTGCGGTGGGTTCAGGAGAACATTCGAGATTTTGGAGGTGACCCCGGATCTGTCACTATATTTGGAGAGTCAGCGGGTGGAGTCAGCGTCTCTGCACTGGTAAGTTTTTCCAGTCAGCTACTGAAATTTAGCAAGCATTAATTATAAGCTCAGCCTCGACCCTTAAAACTGACCTCTCTTGACTTTTCCTAAATATTGTTTCTGGATGTTAATACCGCTCATTATAGAGAGAGGAGATTGGAAACATATTCAAGGCTGCGCAGGCTTTTCTGATGGGGCTCGCCACCTGCTGGTGGGAAATAAGTATTACCTACATTTCATATGCAGGTATAATTATAAAAATACATATTTTAAACTATTCAAATAGAAATTTTTTTTTTTTTAAATCCTTCATTTGAGTAAAGCCCAGAATAGTTTGAAATTATGATAAAGGTTATGTTTTGCAAATTTGGAGTTTGATTACTTAAAAAAAGAGGTTGTTTTGTAATATTATAACATAGAATAGTATAACATTGTAGCATTAAATTTGATGAAAATATGTTACAATATGGAATTATTGAACTGCTGCAGGTCCAAGCTCTTTTTCTTTAGGACGAAGTTGCCTTTAAAAGCATGTTTCCTGTTACATTCATATTTAGGGTGTAACATGAAACATGTTCATGTTCGCATGGATTCCAATGGGGTTTTTTCTTTTTTCTTAAAGTACAATATTCGAGCCAGAGGCTTTAATAGACTTCTAAAAAGGGTTGACTTGGGGCGCAGAGAAATTATGAAACATTACAGTGTGGGTTATCCTCAACTTTTGTGGAGCTGTAAGGCCTTGTTTACCTTAACGTCTATCAAATGGATCATTTTTTTAACATGTGTAGTGCTCACCCCCCTAAGGGGCCGCTGGAAATAACCCAAGCCTTTCGTACCTGTTCAGAGGTTGCCAGGACCAGATACCAGTTCCAGAGCACACCAACAAAATTCAGGCTCACTCTGGGAGTGTCTTTTTGAAGATTATTGTAGTACTTGAACACGTATATATCAAAAACTATAGATATAACTAAGGATGTGTTGAAAAAAAATCATACATGATCCAGTAAAGTCCATCAGAAAAAAAAAAAGTACATGTTCTTGTGCAGAAAGTTCATTTTTTATACTTGTGTATCAACAAAAGTCCATTCTCCAGTGTGGATAGCAAATTCTTCACACCCAAAAGTGCACTTCCCACTCTCATGCCGCTTACCAGCTACCATGGGGGTCTGCAGGTAGGGGCAAGGGGGGTCAAGTGCCCCCCCTGCAATTAGATCTTAAATTCAGCACAGTTTCGTCACTATCAGGGTGGGGGCAGCTCGCACCCGTGTGCCACCCGCCAGAGGGGTGACACCATCAAGGTGCTGTCAAGCCCCCCCCCCCATCGGTGTAGTGTGACTTCGGGGTCTTTTCCCTGCTCAGTCCAGCGCTGTGACAGGAGAAAGGCAAGCTGCGGGGTGCCAGAGGTTTCTCCTGCTCTCTCCCCCCCTTTCTCCTGTCAAGGAGAAGAGACGGGGGCTCTCACCAGGTTCCCCACCCAGCTTCCTGCCCACTCTGTTCCTTCCCTATTGGCCATAACTGAGGGCCAATCAAAGGAGACTAGGAGAGGAGAGCATCATGGGACATGTAGTCCCAAAGATTGGTGGCCGCATTTTCCACAGCGAGGAGGCTACAGCTCGATCAAGAGAGAGAATGAGAGACTTCAGCCTGGAAAAAAGCTGAGGGAGAGAGCACTACAGGACAAAGAATGGGGAGTGTACTGGGCAGAAGCCAGAGAGAGAGCCACACTGCCCAGCGCCACCAGAGAGAGAAAGACTGAGCCACTACCAGGGTACAGACATGCTACACTACTGACCAGAGTCGCCCCCCGGGGAACAGGTAAGAGGACCTGTTGGCCATTATCCATTACTTATCCTAGGGACTGTACTATGTCTGCAGTCTCTGACCATGATAATGTAATAATGACAATGTCGAAAAGGCGCGGTGCATGGGTGACCCTAAAATTATGCCCCACCCTGAAAAAAGTTCTGCGGATGCCCATGCTAGCTATTATGACCCCAAGATGATGATCTGGCTGCACTTTATCCCAGTATCACCATGGGATGGATAGACATGAGGAGCCAAGATTCCAGGATAGATTACCATACAACCAGGATGATCAACAGTGTGCTCAGTGAAAGGAAGAGACAAAAGAGGAACTCATAGCGTAGTAATTAAAAATCCAGGCTTTTTTCACTTTTATTAAATAAATCCTATGCATATTCCTCTTAGGAGGTCTAATGTGTCTTATTAGCCTCCAGGTCCTTTTTATATAGGCATGTTTGATGATGACTCTCTAAATGGTATCTTTATTAATGTGATCACATTTTATGAGGGTAACTCCATCACAGCAGGAATTTATAGTTAAAAGTATAAAAGCTGGTTCTGGTTTTGTATTGCTCTAAGCTGCTCTGCCAGACTTCTTATGACCATGAGAGGTCTCCTTAGAAGTCTTTTGTAGACCCTGCTAGTGGAGTTTTATAAGCAGGAAAGACAAAGCAGGAAGCGCCACCTGAGTGAAGTATTAAAAACAAGCAGTTTAATCACAGGGGTAAAAACACTCACAGGAAGAAAATGTACAATAGGGTCATCTGGTGCAAGGGGGGGCTGCTCCAATCCATCCCCCAGACATCACGCTGCTCACAGAGGGCACTGGTGCTGTGGAGAGGCTGGATGGTGTTCTGTGGCTGACAGGAAGGCCCGGAAGAACCACCATGGACCACAGGGCGGATGTGAAGTCACCGGAGGTGGCCAGAATACACACAGGAAGATCACACTGGAACAAAACATGCTACACGCTCAGAGCTTCAGCTCCTTTTACTGGCCTCCTGCGTGTATTCCGACCGCCTCCGGGGATGTCACATCTGCCCTACGGTCCATGGTGGTTCTTCCAGCCTCCCTGTCAGCCACAGAATGCCATCAAGCCTCTCCACAGCACCAGTGCCCTCTGTGAGCAGCGCAATGTCCAGGTGATGGATTGGAGCAGCCCCCTTGCACCAGATGAGCTTATTTTACATTTTCTTCCTGTGAGTGTTTTTACTCCTGTGATTAAACTGCTTGTTTTTAATACTACACTCAGGTGGCGCTTCCTGCTTTGTCTTTCCTGCTTGTATCCCACAGAGTTGGCTTATCTCAGAGGACAGCTGACACCACTAGTCATACATACGAAAGGAACCCCTATGGTTGGGACTTTAATATAGATCACCACTCTCACCAAAGATTTTATGAAAATATCTTCAAATTTTATTAATAAATAAGATGATGTATAACAGGATCATCTGGATGTCCGATAGCAGAATGCACAGTTCATAATATGCACAGTAGTTATACAACGAATAACACAAAAAAATTACAAATAAAAATAAATAATGTGACAACACTATACAAAAAAATTATATATACAGAGGTACAATACTGATGCTCTCAAAGAGGTAAGTGACCCCCAGATGCTCGACGCGTTTCCAGTTGCCCGAATATGGGAACCTTCATCAGGAGCAGAGAGTGGTTATGTGTAGCAAGTACCTATCGCTCTAAGAAATGCAAAAGGAGAAAGGAACAATCAACAGGGAATTTGTTTTGTACTTTTTTTCATTATACACACATCAGGATATTACAAGAGAACCCAGGAGTTGTAAACAGTGATAGTTTCTATACAAGAATGTTAATACAGCAAATTCATGAGACACCCTAAAAGAGGTTTTTACTAGTATGCTCATAGAGTACAAAATGTCTTGGATACACAGTACAGCGTGTCAAGGATGCATACACTACCACGTACCTCATAAAGTCGATGTTTGTAGATCGAATAAATTATGTTTCAAAAGGGGAGGGAGGTGTGTCCCCCAAATGTGACAGCACAGCGGGAATGAATCCTAGTTACAGATTCCTCTATCAGGACTTGTGTGTCCAAACAGCCAGGCCTGATGCGTGTTAAGAAGAAGAGAATTAATCATATATCCCCACATGTATAATGTATTTAAGTGGAGAAGGATATGGAGTGGTGTTTGCTATGAAGATGAGTGGATAGACTGGGTAGCAACAAGCAGAGTACCCAAAGTAGTGGTACCTATAAGATATTGGGTAAGTACCCCTATTAAACAGATATCCATAGGATAGAGTGGTGTGCCTATACATGAAACATCCCAGAGGAGGAGAGGAAGAGGGGGGTCACCGCGGTGTCAAGTACCTTATTTTAACATGTGTCCATAGGGCTGGAGTGTTGGATAGTATCCATGCATAAATAGCATATAATGAAATCTCACCCCACAGGAGAGGAGTAGCGCATACAGGCTATTTGCAGCTGTTCAAGGTGTACCCTTGAAACAGTACTCGTCCCCGAGAAATAATGTCCCAGATGAACGAGGTAGGGTCCCAACAAGGGGTTACTAAAACCTAAGGGAAAAGGGAGTTGTAAATAATATATAGGGGAAACCTAGTATAGTAATAGTAAGTGTATGGCTTACCCTTTCCTCTGTAGAGTGTTCCCTATGTAGGGGTTTACGACCGCCGTATAGTACTCTGCTGCCCATTGAAAAGTGGCGTGGGTGTGTGTTTATATAGGCAGCTGTTGTAATTGTGGCGCACTCTGAGTAACGTCATCGCCAGGCGTCCACTCAGCGTGATGTAACGTTCCACAATGGAGAGTGAGAGCCTGCGCACCGAGCGCCTTCAATGTGGGCGCGCGGCGCGGCCCCGTGCCCCACTGCGCATGCGCGAAGACCCGGCAATGACTGACATCTCCCAATAGGCTCCCATAGGACGGAATGTGCGCGTGATTTTCTTTCCATATGTCGCAGTTGCTATAGCCACTCTAGTAGGTATGGGAACCCCCTTGGGTGATATACACAGTCTTGCCATTTTATTAGAATGATTTTTGAAATCACAATTTACACCACGTAGGCTCTACTCTGGGTTATTGGTGTGTCTCCCGTCTCCTGGTCAATGATTGTATGTTGCAAAATAAGTCTTTCAGAATTACCACCATTTATGGGATATTCTCTGTGGCCAACACATGCGTGTCAGGAGTGCATACATAAAACATTCCATACACGTCTCCCCTGACATCATAGGGGTTAACCGTACACGTTTCCCCGGACATCATAGGGGTTAACCCCTCTACTTCATTTATAGTCCGGGTACATATTTTCTGTATACCGGCATATTTTCTGGAGAGGAGGTGTGTCCTCCCTGTGTGATGCACAGCCAATTATATAAGCACTAGGTTTCCTTCTTGTAGCTACATGGAAAAGGGGTTTAAGTCACCCCTCTGTGGCTCCAAGCTGTGTATCGTTTCCTCTATCCAACATCACAACCATAGTCATTCTTTCCCCTTAGGCTAATCCAGATGCAATGTGCGCACGCGCACATTCCGTCCTATGGGAGCCTATTGGGAGACGTCAGTCATTGCCGGGTCTTCGCGCGTGCGCAGTGGGGCACGGGGCCGCGCCGCGCGCCCACATTGAAGGTGCTCGGTGCGCAGGCTCTCACTCTCCATTGTGGAACGTTACATCACGCTGAGTGGACGCCTGGCGATGACGTTACTCAGAGTGCGCCACAATTACAACAGCTGCCTATATAAACACACACCCACGCCACTTTTCAATGGGCAGCAGAGGACTATACGGCGGTCGTAAACCCCTACATAGGGAACACTCTACAGAGGAAAGGGTAAGCCATACACTTACTATTACTATACTAGGTTTTCCCTATATATTATTTACAACTCCCTTTTCCCTTAGGTTTTAGTAACCCCTTGTTGGGACCCTACCTCGTTCATCTGGGACATTATTTCTCGGGGACGAGTACTGTTTCAAGGGTACACCTTGAACAGCTGCAAATAGCCTGTATGCGCTACTCCTCTCCTGTGGGGTGAGATTTCATTATATGCTATTTATGCATGGATACTATCCAACACTCCAGCCCTATGGACACATGTTAAAATAAGGTACTTGACACCGCGGTGACCCCCCTCTTCCTCTCCTCCTCTGGGATGTTTCATGTATAGGCACACCACTCTATCCTATGGATATCTGTTTAATAGGGGTACTTACCCAATATCTTATAGGTACCACTACTTTGGGTACTCTGCTTGTTGCTACCCAGTCTATCCACTCATCTTCATAGCAAACACCACTCCATATCCTTCTCCACTTAAATACATTATACATGTGGGGATATATGATTAATTCTCTTCTTCTTAACACGCATCAGGCCTGGCTGTTTGGACACACAAGTCCTGATAGAGGAATCTGTAACTAGGATTCATTCCCGCTGTGCTGTCACATTTGGGGGACACACCTCCCTCCCCTTTTGAAACATAATTTATTCGATCTACAAACATCGACTTTATGAGGTACGTGGTAGTGTATGCATCCTTGACACGCTGTACTGTGTATCCAAGACATTTTGTACTCTATGAGCATACTAGTAAAAACCTCTTTTAGGGTGTCTCATGAATTTGCTGTATTAACATTCTTGTATAGAAACTATCACTGTTTACAACTCCTGGGTTCTCTTGTAATATCCTGATGTGTGTATAATGAAAAAAAGTACAAAACAAATTCCCTGTTGATTGTTCCTTTCTCCTTTTGCATTTCTTAGAGCGATAGGTACTTGCTACACATAACCACTCTCTGGTCCTGATGAAGGTTCCCATATTCGGGCAACTGGAAACGCGTCGAGCATCTGGGGGTCACTTACCTCTTTGAGAGCATCAGTATTGTACCTCTGTATATATAATTTTTTTGTATAGTGTTGTCACATTATTTATTTTTATTTGTAATTTTTTTGTGTTATTCGTTGTATAACTACTGTGCATATTATGAACTGTGCATTCTGCTATCGGACATCCAGATGATCCTGTTATACATCATCTTATTTATTAATAAAATTTGAAGATATTTTCATAAAATCTTTGGTGAGAGTGGTGATCTATATTAAAGTCCCAACCATAGGGGTTCCTTTCGTATCTATTCAAAGGGATGGGATCACCACGTGACGATTTGGCCTCACCGGGGGAGAACGCCTTAATCTTTTTCCACTAGTCATACATTGGACTTAGGAACATATTTAGCTTGTTTTAAGGTCTTATTCTTAGTGTTGCCCATGTGTACATGTGTCTACCTATAGGGCTCCTAGGTTTATGATCACATTTTGTTATTGAACCAGTCACTTCCTTTTTGTCTCTGTTAGTGGAGTTTTATGACACATTTGCATTCCACCTAACTTCCTCTGCTTTGTGTCAAATGTTTCTTAAAGTGTTACTAAACCCAGTAATATGAAAATAGTTCACCCTCCTCCAGGGCCCACAGCTTATAAATCGTCTTTTTTACATTAAAATACTGCCACTACATACCTTTTTGGCTGATCTGTATACCACGGTCACATGATAAACTGCAGGGTCTGCCTGAGTGCTGAGTGTTCAGGTAGGAGGAGATTTCCACTATAGCCTGTGTCCTCATGCTGTTATGGGAGGCGGATCATCCATAAATCAAGATGTGACATCCCACCCACTGTGTTCTTTTTTTAGTTACTGGAGGAGGAGGGAGGGACTGGGCTGTCATTTAGGATCTGTATACAAAAGTGTGATGTCAATATTATGTGACGTGAAAAGCTCAGCTCAAAAAGGAAATATTCTCTCCAGCAATAGCGACCAAATTAAGCATGTGCAGCCTTACTACTCTGACTGTGTCTTATCTGGCCTTGCCAAGAGACCTTACAGGAGGGGGCGGATCTGTCTATACAGGATCAAAGATCCTTTATATACAATACAGAGGATTAGCCCCTTAGATTCAACAGTGAGTATAACAAGCATGCTATTCTGCATATACAGACAGATTTTACTATTGTGGGTTTAGTAACACTTTAAGCTGGACTGTTTTCATTCAAGGGTGTAACCTCTCATAGATGCCTAGCACAGACAGTAGATTTATATCTGACCATTTTTGTTACCACCCTGTAAATTGTGGAGACAATAATGGTGGAGTTCAGTATGACTCCTCCATTTTCCCCACATACTTTGGAGACCTCACTATCACTATTGTCACTTCTCCATCACTACCAATCTAATTTTTAGAGGAAGTCCTGGCTGGTAGGACTGGCTTGTTTTTTTAGGCTGAAGGCTGTCCAGACCTGGTTTATCTACAATCAGTGAATGTGGGTATGGATTGAAAACACTTAAAATATAGAACTACATAAATGAACATCTGTTTGTATAATTTCAGGTTCTCTCCCCGCTGGGCAAAGGTTTGTTCCATCGTGCC